>BLKR01004206.1:0-116191 GCA_011170035.1 Teleogryllus occipitalis | reverse complement strand
ATATCCAACAACGCGATCCATTCGTCCGAGAAGTAAAGAAGGTGATTGCAGGACAGCCCTACGATACCAACCGGGTGAACAAAAAAGGGGACCAAGACGTCAGCAACTGGAGAATGCACGACGGAATATTGCTGCGAAAAGTCAACGGCCCAGAAGGAAAATGTAGAATTTGGGTACCAGAAGAAAGCCGAAGAGAATTGGCGACGTCGACCCACGAGCACTATGGGCACTTTGGAGGCGGAAAAATAGTGCAGATACTGGCAGACTATTGTTACTGGCCGAACATGGGAAAGAAAGTGAGGCGAATAGCGAGTGCATGTGACGTGTGCCAGAAGACCAAACAACCAAATCGGCATTGCGAAGGAGAATGGCAAGCAATCGTGCCGCAAGGGCCTCAGGATCTGTATGTAGTGGATCTATACGGCCCGCTGCCGAAGACGAGGTTTGGCAACCAACATCTATTCGTCATCATCGATGTGTTCACGAAGTTTGTGCAGATTTTTCCCATACGAAAGCCGAATACAGCTAGTTGCGTACGCCAAGTGAAAAAATTTATTGAGATGTGCGGAAACCCGGCCCGGATTCTTAGCGATAGGGGAACTCAGTTTACAAGCGACAGGTGGAGAGAGGAGATGGAAGCTCTAGAAATCTCTGTTCACTTCACGGCTGTGCGCCACCCTCAGAGTAATCCGAGCGAAAGAGTAATGCGAGAATTGTCGCGATTACTCCGAGTATACACGGCAGAAAACCATCGGGCGTGGTTTGAGGCGGTGCCAATTTTGAATAACGTCCTCAACGCCGTACCGCATTCCAGCACCAACGTGACGCCGTGGGAAGCGCACTTCGGAAGGAGGAAGACAAGACCATTTGATCGTATTCGGATCCCACCAGAAACCGGCGGCGTGCAAGAAGTGGCAACGAGTCAACAAATAGTGTGCGAGCAGCTACGGAAGTCGGCAACGAGCAGGAAGAAGGCCCAGAAACAATGCCAACGGAAGACATTTAAAGCTGGAGACAAAGTACTAGTCCGAGCGTCGCATTCGTCCTCGTCGGACCAGAAATTGTTTCGTAAATTCTTTCCGCTCTATGACGGCCCGTACACTATAAAAAAGGTTTTAGATAACAACAATGTTGTGTTAGTAGACGGAGAAATAGATAAAGGAACGCAAAACATTTATAATGTAAAACTATATAGAGAAATAGAATGACGTTGGTAATAGCTAGGTAGCCAGTACTAGTAGTTGAGAAAGGTATAGTTACAATGTAAAATGTACAAAGAGTTGAGATTAAAGGTGACAGTAGCAAGTGACAAGGGTGACAAAAGTCAAATGATAAAGAATAGCTTTTATGAACAAAGTGTAGACGTTAAAAGGTAGTTTGAAGGTATCGGTTAAGATTAGTTGTAAGGAATAGTTTATAAGCAAGAAAGGAAGATTGTTTAGATTAAGGCACCGGGGAAAGAAAAGGGTGACAAGTGTAACGTGTGATAGTGCGATAATAGACGACGGTACAATGTGCAGTGCAACCGCAAGTGTAAGTGCTAGCAGGTACATCCGTCGCGAACGCGAGTAGGTTGAAGGCAGTGTTAGCCAAGGTCGTAGACACTGGGGCGGCCGAGTAGAAAGTGCATGTGGCAGTAGGTGCAAGTCGCGCCGGCAACAAACAGAGTGTAGACTTCACAGTGCAAGAACAGTGATAGATGTCAACTCAGTATGATGGCATCATGAACTGAGTAACATCTTAGGCGGGGGGAGATGTAATGATTTGTACCGGTCCGATAACATAATTTATTAAATAATTTATTGAACAGTATTTCCAGTCGAACTCCAAGAGAATTTTGGCAACGCCGGAAAACAATGAGCGATCGTGCCGCGGAAGGGGAATTTTTTTGGAAATCAGTGAAAACGGGAAATTTGGGGCAGGGCAACGTGAACACCATTTGGCGGACAATTTTAGAAAAACTATGACACCAAGATCAAGAAAATCGCACCACGGGTTCACGAGAAATCATAAACGAAAGAATTTGTATTTTTAACATGTTTGAAGTAGCAACATGAAGTCATTGTTGATATGCTAATGACATAGGGAAAACCACATTTCGGTTAATTTCTTGAGAACGCGTCGACGGATTACGTCGAAACTTTGGAAAGCAATAGAGGAAATTACGAGGAATCCGGCAAAATTAGTCTCGACCCGGAGGAACGAATGCAAGACCGGAAAGAATTAATCTAAAGTATCATTACATAGGGGATTAAGAAACAATCGACGCGCGAGTAAAATACAGCAACACCACACGGCATCCCGGAAGGTACGAATATTACATTGTAAATAAAAGGAACAATAAAAAGACCCGATGACAACGGATTAAATGTTTACAAGGCCCAGAAGAAAGATAGTGATTACGAAACAGCGCTAAACACCGAAAATGTCGAACTTGAACATAAAATATAGTGGTGAATTTCAGTCGGTGATGGGCGGCTGTTTTGAAAGATGAACAACGCTAAGAAAAGGACAACAATATTGTGTTGAAGTAGACGGGTGAGAAGCAGCTTAGATCTGGGAGAGGTCAGATGTATGTGATAGTAGTGAAACTTTTATTTTCGGACTTGAACACGATACCGTTGATTTTATTTTGCAGTGTTAAGTAATGAACAGTAATCTATCGCAACATTTATTGGTGATTAATGGAATTTAGGTCGCGTTAGAATATTAGTAGAAATTTAATTATTTTAATTATTCGTCATTTTCGTTCGTGTTTATAGTAATTTTGTAATAGTTGTTTTTGTGTTTATCCCGGAATAATTGAGCCGGCGGAATTAAATTTAAGGACGGTGAATAATCGCCGCGAACAGTAATTTTGGATTTTGGACGACGGGCGATTGAATTGGAGCCTGGGCAAAGGAGACTGGTAGCCAGCGAGTATCTACGTGTCCAGCGGGGTTGGAAGCAGACGGCAGTGCTGTGTAGGCGAGATGTGCAGAGTGGCAGAACAAGGGAAGTGATGACAACCTATTTTTTTATTATTGCGTGAATGAAGGAAATCCACAAAAAGGAAAGACATTCTGTTGAAGACCAAGTATTGTTTCATTAGTATTAGATTAAATTTTAGGGTACAACAGAATGCGCATTCGAGTGAATGAGTGTAAATATTTTTTTTTGTTGTTATGTGTGAATGTGTATAATTAATTTTATGGGTTATTGTATGTGTTTGAATATTAGTGTCAATGTGTTTATGCAAAGGAGCAGAAATCGCCGCGACCAAACGAATGCGGTGATGTTCATAGACCGTAACGGGCAGAATTTGTGTTAAATTTGCTAATACAGTAAAATAAATAGATGAGCGCCTACGGCGGGTCATTTGAATTTTGAATTGTGTTATGTGTACGTTATTTATTAGCTAGAAACTGACCCAAGCACGATCACGCCGATATTTTTTTAGTGTTCTCCGTATGGAGCGATCACGGGATTCACGCCAAGGTGAGGCGGGCAAATGCTAGCTGAGGCGCGGGCACTAAAGATCAGCCGGGAATCAATAAGTAGGAAATTGTGTGACAATGGCGACCAACGTGTATGTTCAGATGTTGAGGTTTTTTTTAGGTTTATGTGTATGTTTATGTAGGTGTTTATTTATGTTGACGTATATGTTTATGTTTAGTTTAGTTCAGTTAGGCAGGAGCCTCTTTTTCGTTACTACACTAGGAATGATACAATTTGTGAACAAACGTGACGTAGAAATTGTGTACAAAGAAATATGTTGAAGTTATTTACTCTATTTTAGTTGGATACCAGCTTGAGCTCAAGGAAGCGTGAGCTGGCCATACTTATTACTGTTTTAATGATAAATAAGAACTTAAATACACTTTTCAAATCTAACAGAAATTAAATATTCTTTGTCGAATTGTTTGCAATTCATGTCCATTTTGAAACATTTATTGCAAAACGTAAACAGGGTAAAAATATGATATTCGTTATTTTAATGCAATTCTGGGACTGTTAGATCTTTCAGGAGAAATCTGTTCTTTGTCGTGAAACCACAAGCAAATATTGAGAGTATCGCTAATGGGGAACATCAAGGAAAAATATGAATATTTGAATTAATCATAAAAGTAGAATACACCACGCATACTACTTACAAAAATATGCGTGCGTTTTTCTCGATGCTTCACTCCATATATTGAGATCAAATGACATGGAAACGGCGCGTTATCAATTGGTACGATGATGCTCGCATTGAAGTGCTATTGTGTTTCAACGGTGTCAGTGTTCACATTCGCTTTGAGGGATGTGCAAACACGCATGCAGCAACAGAGTTCACAAACGCTTCTCTCGTAAACCCACAGCGCTTCAATAAAATAACATGTGTGTCAAATATTGCTCTTCAAATTGTCGCACACGTTTTGTATTTTTGCTGAAAAAAACTGAGTGCTCTTGTAATTCTCGAAATAATGTGCAGTTTTTAGAAGTTGTAAGTCGCTATTATAAGAAACTAATTGAACAAGTTGAATTCAATATTTTAAATGTTATTAAATTCAACAGTTTTTTGTGAATTAAGATATTAAATTTTGTGTAAAAACCGTTTCATAAAATTGTATTTTGCTCGGAGTCACAATTGCAGAAAGGCCTTAAAATTAAAAGACAAGAAAAAAAGTGTAGCAAGTATTATCTGGTAATGTCAAAGACGTTATTCTCTTTATTCCCGATTTACTTATTTTTTCAATAATAAAAAATGAAAACTGAAAAAAATGAAAAATTAGCTCCGCTAATATTTCTACTTCAATCTCGTCGTATAAATCATTATTCCGACAATGGGAGCCTGGTTTGAAGTGAGGAATTCCAGTTGAGATGTCAGAGGGCTTTGAGGAGGGGAGGGGGCGCTGGAGATGCGATAGTCGCAATATGCGGGCCGCCTCCACCCGCGCATCCACCCCGCTGTCAGCTGGCGCAGCGACACGAGGAGGATCCAACGCCGTGGGGGCCCAGGCAGGACTGCACCGAATTCCCCCCCACCCCACCCCTTGCGGACGCCACCGGAGGGCGTTGCATTGCTCAGTGGCCCTCCCCTCGAGGAGGTATCACGTGATGCGGCGGAAGAGGCTGCTCCGACGCCCACGCCCACCCCTCCCTCCCACGCCCCGCCGTCTCCACGACCATACCGCCCCGCCCCGCCCCCACCCCACCCTCGACCCGCTCCACCCCCGCCACGCCCCGTCCCATCCTCGCCCGGTCTGCTCCTTCTCCCGCTCCGGCGCCGCCCCCGCCCCTGACCTAGCTCCGGCTCGTCCCCGCCCCGCCTCCGCCCCGCCCCCACCTCAGCCCTCGCCCCACCGCGCCCCATCCTCACCCCGCTCCGCCCCGCCCCCGCCCACTCTCTGCTCCCACCCCTGACCTCGCTCCGGCTTGTCCCCGCCCCGCCTCCGCCCCGCCCCCGCCTCCGTCCTCGCCCCACCGCGCCCCATCCTCACCCCGCTCCGCCCCGCCCCCGCTGGCTCCGAGCTGTCGGCGTGGGCAGGGCACCTGACGCCGCTGCCGCGCGGCGTCGGGCACAAAGCCCCCGGGCGGGCGCTTGTTACGAGATGGCGCATTGTGCGGGCTACCTGCAGCGGCGGCGGGAGATGGACACGTTTTAGGCATTACACGTTCGTCTATAATAGTGGCTTGTTTAATGTTATCAATTATGTTGCTACACGCGAGTGGGTTTCTGTAATGTGCAGACGTTCTTTCGATGAAACTTTTTCAACGTGTGTCGTAGAGCAATTTTCCTGTTATTCTCAACAGATGATAACTAATGAAAATATGCCCGCTTATATAAAAATACAAATATGAATACTTAAACATGTATTAAAAACTGGCTATTAAATAATACATATAACTCTCTGAAAAGTTCGAAAACGAATTGAATGAAAACGAATAAATGTCCAAAAAGAAAATTCATTTTTCTTACTTTCTTCTTTCTTCTGTTTCTCCTCCTTTCTTTTTCTTTCTTTCTTTCTTTTTTCCTTCATTCTTTTCCTTACCTTCATTCTTTTTTCGTTTCTAAACTTTCTTTCTTTTCTTCACTATTTCATTTCCTCTTTCATTTTTTCTTTTTTATTATTCTTCTCCTCTTCATCCATCTTTTCCTTGAATTATTCTTCTTCTTCTCCTCATCCTTTTCCTTCTTGTCTTCCTAACTCTTGTCTTTCTCCTGTTTCTTCTCGTATTCTTCTTCCTTATTATTCTTCGTATCGCTTTGCCATAAGTCGGACGATACTGGTTGACGGTTTGAAATAAATAGATAAAATAATTTGCATTTAAGAGCTACAATATGAAAATTGTATATCAATTTTCATTTAAATGGTATTTCATTCAATATGGTACGAAGAAATAAATTTTCGTTCACAGATATTGCAGGAGTCAATTTACCTTTTCATTCACACGTAAACTTAGCATTGACATGAGTTAAAGATTTGAAAAACTAAAAATATAATTGGGCAAAAATATAATGACAACAAATAATTAGTCTTTATGATATCGTGCCTTTATAGAAAATTAAATTGGAAATATTCATTGAATCAGTTTGATCGGAAATTATAATTGAATCAATTGCATTGGAAACGATCGGGTTTTGAAGGTCTTTGCTGGCTTTTCTCTCCCAAATTTTTGACGATTGATCTAAGAATGTATGTTTGTATCGTTAATAATTAACATGTGTGAATAATAACTGAGTTATTCACAATTCTTTTGTTTATTTTTCAGTTAAAACCACCAGTACTCATACATTTTTATTATGCGATTAGTTTTGTTGATTAGTTTTGTTGATTAGTTTTGTTGATTGATTTTCAGTTAAAACCACCAGTACTCATACATTTTTATTATGCGATTAGTTTTGTTGATTGTTGATTAGTTTTGTTGATTGATTTTCAGTTAAAACCACCAGTACTCATACATTTTCATTATGCGATGAGTTTTGTTGATTGTTGATTAGTTTTGTTGATTGATTTTCATTTAAAACCACCAGTACTCATACATTTTCATTATGCGATGAGTTTTGTTAATTGTTGATTAGTTTTGTTGATTGATTTTCATTTAAAACCACCAGTACTCATACATTTTCATTATGCGATGAGTTTTGTTGATTGTTGATTAGTTTTGTTGATTGATTTTCATTTAAAACCACCTGTACTCATACATTTTTCATTATGCGATTAGTTTTGTTGATTGATGCACAGAGGATACGCAAAAATCGTAACAACCCTTTGTATTAGAAGTTTCAAGTAAATGTTACATGTAGCCATTATCATACAATGTATGTAAGCCCATCTGAACAATGCATTATTGTCCTATTTGTAGTCGTAGCAGAACTTTTGATTAGAATGTGTTTGCGCCCATGTATTCTGAAATTCACGACTGTTGTACAAACTGGGTGCATGCTAGGATTGCAGAAGTTTGTCAAACTGTAATAACTGGAATTTCGCTTTCTGAGCAATCAAGAATGATTTCCGAGAACTACTTGCGATGTAACAGTAATTAATTTTAACTGCGTGTGCTTTTTGGTGCATTGGGTAAGAGAGAGTATGAGAAATAGAAAATGAAAATAAAAACTATATAATTAATTTTCAAAGTCAAATCCAAATCATTAACTTGAATTGTTTGCAATATATATTTTCATTTTTATTAAACTTAAACTAGATACTAAGACCTCCCTGTTTATGGAGTTGCTACTAGTATACTCACCAACACATCCAGTGCTAGTTTATTTATGTTATAGAGAACTAAAGCTAATTCTAATTTGAAGTAATATCCTTTAATTATTTTTTAACTTCAAACATTTAAAAAAATATATATACCACTCGTGATTTGAAAATTCTCACAAAAATTCAATATCTTGGAAAATATGCTGATTTTACTATCGGAATGTAATTTGGGTATATGTTCGTCCACATTTAATTCGGCTCGGTTCCTTACTCACTACCTTAGCCCAATGACAGGTGTGGAACGTCTGTTTCTTCATGCGTTTGCAATAAACAGAATATCTCCGCCATGAGATTCAAGGGATTTAATTCCAGTGGGAAGGATGCAGCCTTAAAGAATAAACACACGAAAGATATAATGCGTGAAACCTTTAGTGATTGGCATCTCAAACTGAGCAGGTTCAGACACGTTGTTCGTAACCATTTCAGCTATTCGATTCGAATAGTAATGAAATTGTATGAAAGATAAGCTTCTGTGCATCTCACGTTATCCTTATCATGTAACTTCAAACAAGCTTCAAGGGTGAAACTAGAATACATAAACTGATATAAAACAAAGAAATTAATTCAAAGTGTACCGGAGCGTGATTTTGTGCCCACACTGAGAGTTTTCTATGTATTGAAATAAATATTACGTCGACTATTCATTTCACGTATTTACACGTATTATTACGAGTATTCTAGTCCTACTTTTTGTTTACATAAGTGCGTATTAGTACTCGTCCTTCTATATAAAAAATAAACTATTGAAGAGATTTGAAACACAGTACCTCTGGATGTACGAAAATATTATCACAACAACAGCAAGATAATGGTGAATGCAAAAGATATTTAAGATCTAGAAAAAATGGTTGTGTTATTGCCTGGCTAGAGTTAGGTAACTTTTCTGTATCTCTAGCTTGAAAAAGTGTAATTAATATTAATTAAATTTATTTATACTTATTTTATTTCTACATACATTTCTACATTCTGTTTATTAAAAAATATTGATAAATGTAAATATGTTGAAATATTTAATAAACGTAATGGTGAACAGTTAGAACAATTGTGAGATCATTATGTATTAGCGTTACTAATGTACGCATATTTGCAATGAAACATCATAAACAACGAAAACAAATCTAGGTATATGTAAGATACCTTTCCAAAGGTCCACATTTGACCTTGTAGTATTCAGAATATTTCATGATTCATTAATGCAATTACAGTTGTAGATTTTGGAATCTTCCGCCGAAGATAATGCACTAACTCACACTATAGAGCAGAAAATGAATATTTACAGCTAAGTTTCCACACCAGAAATGCAATGCAACTATTGATGCAGGTCTACATTTGACATTGTATCAAAATTGAGCTGTCAGGTTTTTCATCATTCGAGATATGAATTGTAATTAATTGAAACCCTCCAAATATCATTAGTTTCTAGATAAATCACTTTGTAACGTTCGATGTAATTTCCGAATCTCGACGTATTTTCCGTCGGGTTAATTCCAGAATTCGACAAGTTTATTTTTTTTCAGATGGTGATATAGCATCTTTAAATTATTTAAACAGCTGCCAGTTTTATTTCCAAAACTCGACATGTTAGATGGGGTATTACACAGATTAGGAATGCCCAGTTTAGGGATGGGAAACTAGTGATCTAGTTGTATTCATGACACCAGCAGTTTAGAATGAAATTCTGCAAAATAAAATATAGAAGGGTTGCAAAACATCAATTCTAATAAGAACAAAAGTACAGAAGTGACATGAACGAATTTAAATGTTTTTAAAGAGAGGTAAAAATTCTTCTCTCCCCAAAATAGAATTGTTAGTGAGATAGAATATAAAAAAGGCTATAAAAAAGAAAATCTCAGAGAGGTAAATTAGATATTGAAGAAGCACCTCGGAGAATATTGCCAAAATTTAACATACTATGAAGCTGGAATGGCTGTTGGCTGTTCTCTTGAGAAGGATGATATCAACAGTGAAAGTGGTTGTGAAAGGCAAGATGGTTTAAAATTTCAGAAGATTGAACTTCACAAGTTCTTAGTGGTTATTTTTTGTTTTCTAGATTGTTATTGTAAAGGTTTGTTAAGAATTAATATAAATAATTTGATTCTCCGGAAAATACTTAATTATAATTACAAATCAAACTATCACAAATCATTTTGTATTGTATGAGAATTATTGTGAAAATTGTAATTGGCAAAACCGAGCATGGATGTAAGTTCCATACGTCGACGTGATTATGAGGTCGTTCCGACTTTCTGCAGGTTGTCCAGTGATTTTCCAAACTCAACATGTTATCACTTAAAAATCTTCGTATCCCTCTAAAAAATTATCAAAAAAATTTCTCATAAACATTGATTATTAATATATTTTAAAGTTACAATTTTTAGTTTCTTACGATGTCTTCTAACAAAATAATTCAAAATAGTTTGCGTAAAACTCGTGAACGTGAAAAGGGTTCATTTTTTGCATTTTTTTCAAAATTGCTTTCGATGCCTACGGTCTATATTTTCATTGTTCCTCTCGTGATTTGATCCAAGAAAGGGATAATATTTGGAGAACTTCTATGTATGTGTAAGAAAAACGTAGAGCGACTGGCAATTCTTTGGAGCCAAAGGAAGAGGAAAGTGACGAATGCTTGAATTTTGGGATATATGTCGAATGATAATACAAGATTCATATTTATTTTGTTATACATTAAATGATTATACATATTTCAAACATCAATTCATTTCAAATATTCACCTCATTGTCAGAAATATGGTGCATCCTAGAGGGGGGAGGGGAAGGCCAAATGAAGCAACTCTAAAATCGAAACAGACCTAAGGCTTATCCATGATTTCACATTTGTCATATGTGATTCATAGAGTAATTTGAAGTAAAACTAGTTTATTTAGAACAAAATTCTTGCATATTTTCGTAATTATTACGCATATTTTCACTTTACATTAATTTTATTGTATGTTCCTAAAATGGGCGGTATTAGAGTTTTATTAAAGTAGTGTAAATTTAAATAAACAGCCAATAAGTGTCGGGTTATTTGACGTTAAAAACGGTAAATATCTGTACGTACTATGAGAGGAATAATTTGATAATTTAAATGTTTTACACTTCAAAATATTGCTTTCTATTGTTCTGTAAGTTGTAAACAGAATTGGCAAAAATAAATAATTCTTGAACATGCGAAAATCGTGAACAAATCAACACGTAATACGCTTTCTGCTAGTTGTTTGAGATGCCCTGACGAATACTGCAGTGGAGTGGAAACATTTCGCATTGCGTCATATCTTGCAGAGGGCCGGATTGCAGCTCGGAAGTTACAGTAGAGGGGAGATTTCACGTTGTGATGATTCTGGGGGAATGAAGCAGTCACTTGCAGTTTGAGATGCTTGGAACTTTCACTAAACGGGCAAGTGGGTAGAGTCTTCGAAGCCAGAGAGTTAGCAACGATGCCAGTCTAGACATATACTTCGACTTTTTTAACGTCACGTCTCTAAGTCACGCACGAAGAAGGCAGAGGGATTGCAGACTCCAATAGGGAGCCGTAAAAGTGGCAGCTGTAGTGATGTTTCCACTCCCTATTGGAGTCTGCCTTCCCTCTCCCTTTGTCGTCCGTGACCTTGAGACGCCACGTTAAAAAATTCGAATTATAAGGGTCGACGCAAAACGACAAGCGACATCAAATGCCAGCGAGTACGTTCCATAACAATCCTTTCATCTTGATTGTTAATAAAGTGTTATTTATCGTCGTTGTAAAATGAAATATATAATATGTTTGGACTTATATTACTACTCAGTTATAGCTAGAGAAATTAAAGAATATAAGAGGCATTAAAAGAGCTGATTTTCCCTTAGACTTACGACCAATTTTCTTTAATCTTTCTTTTGCGTTCATGGTACTCAAGTTCGAATTTGATAAGTCAATTGTAGTTATGAACCACCTGATATACATTTCAGTAGTGCCTTCTCTATCTATTCTTTGACCTCGTACGACTTCCAAAACAAAAGCCCTCATTATCTAAAAGTCGCATTGTAAGTATTTTGACCGACTTTAACATCAAATCTCATAAAACTAGAAAGACATCTTTTTTCTGCAGATACCATCAAGTAATAAAGATAGCTTTTAAATCCCCAGTAATAAAACGAAGACGTGCATCCATGACGTAACCGGAGTGGAGAAGCAGATCTTCAAATACGCAGTATCCGAAATGTGTTCTCAGTAGGAAACAAAGTCCTGCTACACAAAACTCTCTTCAATGGTACGCCTGCTATATTGTACGCAATAATGAAAGAGTAACATCAGGCATTTTATCTGTGAGGAGAGCACACTACGGCCGACATTTGTGTCAAAATGCAATACACTAGTAGCTTCCGTTGAACGACACCAGGGAAGTTATGATCGTATTATGGCAACTTGAAAGATGATCGTAAGTCTCAGAAGCTGATACCGAAAATATTTCCATTGGGTCCAATTTCAGTTCAGACCCCCTATAAATATTTTTGGAATTGTTATATTTTAGTTGTTAACACCAAATGAAACAAAAGGTACGAGTATATTCTTAGTGAGGATATGCTACTGGTTTGGATGCGATAAGATCTATATTTGTTAATTATGTCTAATACAATGAGATTGAATAAAATAACGAAAACTGTTAATTTTGCGGGGAAAGTTCTGACCCCTGTGACTCCAGGATCCGCCTTTGCCTCCATCCGTCATTTCGCAGTCGCGCCTCAAAATTGTAAGGTCAACCGCCTGGCCTTGTGAACGCGACTGACAGCGCTTTTGTCAAGACGGATCGAATAACAGTGTTTTGTCTTTGTTTCTTGATCTTCTTCCAGGTCTGTTTAAAGAAAACAGAAACTTGACATTTGATTGATAAGTATCATACTTATCAGTCATTTCATATTATACTGACACTTGCTCATTTATTAGTATTTTACCTCGCATTTACAGCTCCTGTGATTGGAATCCACCGCTGTACCGTCTGCTCCACATGAAGTACACTTCAACGGCGTAACCATCATTAGTGAAAAAAGTTACAATCAATTTACCATGGCACAGAGTAAATTTATATATAATTTAGAAGCTGAAAATGAATATTGTGACATTGAAGTGACACTTTCTAGGCAAGGAGTGTGAATAGGGATAATAAGTAAATAAAATAGACTTCATAAAAGGATAATTAACGATAATTGATTAGGGCAGTGATTAGAAGGAAATGTAAGCGCAAACAGCAAGAAAAAAATGGTTTGTGAAAAGTACAGACGTACTTTTGCTTTCCTGGGAGAAAAATCAAGCGGTTCTTATTTGAATACCACATCTTCAACCTACATTTGACACTCATTTGCACACTAAATCTGAAATTAAAAAGAAGACTTCTTTAGCACTATAATGCACGTGAATCCGAAATCAGCGAGATGCAAAGAGGGTCTTGTCTGAAACCACAGTATTGGTTAGTACGGAATTATAACTGTTTTTCTCTTTTTAGCACTTAATGTACAGCATGGAGAATGAAATGAGTCACCATTTGTTTCTTTCATAATTTATTAGTCGCACTAGATATTCTGTTGAGCAACTCAACGACACTAGCAGTAGAGCTTGAAAAAAAAAAAAGAATTGCGAAAACGCTTAATTTACGACACCGCAGCTAGGGGACTAATTTATATAACAATGGCCGACAAAGGAAGACTGCCGACGCAGCAGCGATCGACGGCTGTGTTTCTCTTCCGTGAAATGAAAAGTTGTTGTGACTCAAAGGTATTTTCGACAACAAATCGACAAGATGGGCCTCCTGCAAGACGATCATCCGTAGAGTGGATCAGTTCGGATTTATTACACGAGCGTTTCGACATGTGCATCATTTCACTCAGGTTGCCAGGTCGTTTCAATGACGGACAATTTTGACCCCTCCCCCTCATAGTCAAGATCTCAACCCATGTAACTTCTCTTTGGAGGTACCTCAAGAGAAAATAATCCCAAAATGCCTAGTTAAGTTAATGGAGCTCAGAAGAATTATTCTTCAAGCATCACAGAATACTTGTGACGGAGGATTATCGCTAACAGTTCGTGTTTGTTTACAGCACGTTATGAATCGACATGATGAACATTTTGAGCACTGGCTGCATTAGAACAATTTTACAGAGAGTGCTTTCCAATGTAGTGTATGTTCCTTTTAGTTTGTATTAACAATACGATTTTGATTTAACAACAAAAAGCCATGCTGCTGCGTCGTCAGTCTTCCTTTGTCGGCCATTGTGAAATAAACTAGTCTCCTAGCGGCGGTATGGTGAATTACGCGTTATTTCGTGACTCATTTGTTTCTCCAAGCTCTACTACGACTGCCGTTGAGATGCTCAACGGGATATCTAGGACGACTCACAAATTATGTAAGAAACAAATGGTGACTCATTTCGCGCGCCACCCTGTAGTAAACGCGTGTATGAGAACTAATACGAACAAACATTTTTCTTATTTTATTTTACAAAAAATGTTTCTTTCCATCTAATTCAAGTTCTGCAAACCGAGGCAGGGTGAACAAGTTATGTATTCAATTCATTTTATAAAAGTTTGCTGATTAAGTATTCAAGAGCATCATTACCGCAGGCGGGTAATTGCAGTTCTCTTTGTAGCTGCCATGCACCGATGGCGCTTTGGCCAACGCGAGTGCTCGCCAATGCCGGCGAACGGACGCGTGAGCTCTGGCACGTGACCTCGGTGGGACACTGCAGGCGCAGCTCCAGATCGACATTTTTTTTATTTATTTGATGTCAAAAAACAGTCAAAACTGCGTATGACGTGCTATGGGGAAAAGTGAATTGTGTGCACATTTTCAAAATTCTGTGATCCCTACACTAAGTCATATACTACTTAAATTTTGAAAAAAAAGCTCCCATGTAATAAAATCTATTTTCAAGGATAAATAAGCAATAAATTTTGGTTCTTATCCATGTTGTCCTTCGGAATAATACTTCCTGCCGCGACAACATGGAAACGATAATTTGAGTAATTGTATTTCCCACTGAATTCTAGAAGACGTGCACAGAAAAACGCTCGGTGAACCGGACATCAGGGCCGTATTAGCTCTCGTGTGTAATAGAACAGCGCATTTTTCGTCTTTAAAATTGTGGTGCCATCGTTATTTATGTTTCATTTGGATACATATGTAAGCAATTCTTTCCGGTGATGAAGACACAGAGAAACTTTCACATGTTGACATGGTGTGTATTATTATCATATAATTGTGTTTTTAAGTTTTAATTATTATAGATATAAAAATATTAATAAATGACAATTAAACTTGATTCTAACATGCGTAAAATAACAGGAAAAGCGATTGTTGTCATTTTATTAAATTTTGTAATATGTTTTTCCTTAATATGGTACTTTTTTTCGCTTACAAATTTACTTTGACTCAAAAATTAGAAGATAATTTATTTTTATTCTAAATTCTAATTATACATTCACCCAGACAACAAAAAATCAATCGCTTTCATCGCTAATGATGAGCACTCGAGACTTTCGTCGTCAACTCGCTTCCTCTCAAAGGCCTCCCTCGAGCTAGGCTTCCCCAACTGGTAGGCGGGCTACTCCGTAGGATTCGCCTATCGCCATGAAACATGCTTCAATCAGTGAAACAGGAACCTTCTCCAATACTACAAGAGCCTAGTATTATTCTCTTTGTTAACATCTCGGTTTCCCTTTTCGTAATTCCTTTCGATTTCAAAGCTTCAATACCCTTTATGCTCTACCTTGCACAATATTAATATTTTACAATAAAACCGCATAAAAATACTTAAACTAGTGTCACCTTACCTCGTTCATTATATCATTTATTCCACTTGATTCGTCGTTGTTGCTTCTGTCAACATTATGCGGCAAAACCTGTAGATTTTGATTAAAATAAACATTATGTTCCTATAAATATTATATATAATAGGATACTAAATTACTAAAATACTACTAATAGGATACTACTAATAAGGATATTAAATTATATAACGTCACTTAAAAATTCCACACCTTGGCTAGATAAAATTCGAAAGGACCTCAGAAACGCAAACATAAGACCAGCAGACATTTTAGAAAGAGACACCTTCAGACACAAAGTAGACAAATGGGAAGTTATGTCAGAGCAACCTAAACAAAAACAGTACAGACCAAAATGGTCAGAAGAACGTAAACGAGCCTTCTCGGAAAGAATGAAAGCCTATTGGATCAACAAGAAGAACTCAAAGAAAAATTGATCGAGTTACTTGCTTAACGTCTTCCATTTCTGGGGAGAATTCGCCAATAATAATAATAATAATAATAATAATAATAATAATAATAATAATAATAATAATAATAATAATAAATATTATATGATTTTCTTCTACAATTACGTGAAGTTTCATTGGCAGCGTTGAACTCCAGAACATATACTGCAGACATCGGTTTTCGGAACTAAAGTCAATCTGCTCTTGCCTCGATTCCGCAACTAAACAGAGGTCCAAGTTGTTAAACATCTTTCGCCTTGGTGACGGCGCGACCTCAGCCCGAAGTCTCGCAAACTTCGCTTGATTTGGCGCTCGTCTGCCGGCTGATAGCCGCAGGGCGCGGAGGAAAGGCGGGGCAGCCGTGAAAGAAGGAGAGAAGGCAACGCGAGGGAACAAGACCAATGCAATCGCTCCGTCTGTAACAAGAGACAAGCGCCTCGGAGGGCACATGGCCTTTCCGGAAGAGATTTCACTTGACGCTTCGCACAAACTTCCCCCATTTCCCACGTCACTCCGGCTAGTGGCCGGCCTGGCCCAGTGGGTCCGGTCGCGAAAATGCTTTCCGAATCAGTGAGTTCATTCTGACTCACATTTGCAAAAATATAAGCAGCTGCTACCACGAGAATGTGTAGTATTTCTTGTTTTTGTTGATTAATTAATCAGTACTTCCGGGCGAATATACTAATTAGGGTATTAATCCAGTAAGTCTAGTACATGTTATATTCAGAGAGGAGGCGATGTTCCTTGCCCTGGAACGTGGAATCCGGCGCTGACCTGCACTTTGATTTGCGAGGTCCTCGCACCAGGTGTCGCCCCCTTTGAGTCACCGCCCGAGCCGGGACAAACTAATCACCCGACTAGACCCCAGATCTGTACAGTAGGAAAGGGCATGTTTGCATGCGCGTTTGCGAGAATTTGAGGAGAAGAAAGGGATAATACTTAAGAACGAACGATTTCCTTCATTATAGAAGACTCCTGATTCACTGGAAGTGAGGAAAAGTTAATTGTTGTCTCCCTTGAATTCACAGGCAAAAATTTATTTGACTAATTAATTTTTACTTGTAATAATTAATTTCTTTTTATTATTTTCTTTGTATTGATCTGCCATGTACAACGCTCCGTCACAGTGCGTAGATGCCTCATGAATTAAATTCTCACTGTAATGAAAAGTTTAGGGAAACGGAAGTCTTTTCACAGGCAATTTATTTAATAAAATCGCACATATTTTCTAGGATGGTAGTACATTCTTATGTATGTACTAAAATTTGTATGCATTCGCGGATTAGAGGAAGCAATGTTGTCGCTTCTAAGAATGCATTCTAATGGCAGAAATTCCGTCGTTTCGGTGAACTCAACATAGTGAGAGAGGATGTTTGGCATCTTATCAGATAAATATGTTGATGAAAAAGAGGTTTATTAACAAACATACCCATTGTATTTATAATTGTTTATGATAATATATTTTCTTTTTAATTTCCTTTTCCTACATTTATTATATTTCCGCCTCTATTTTAACTTCATTATTTGCTTCGTCGAATGTAAGTTTGCAACTGTCTCGCAGTTCAATTACTTTTTTTCACTTCTTTCCGGGCTGTTGAATGGAACAAATACAATTCCTTCATAAAAAGTATCACCTTTTTTATATGCCTTGCAAGATTTCTTCACCCGGCTGACAATTCTCCTAAATTAATTTATTGTTCATGTTCTTGGAACTAGCATCATTATTTTCCTTCCCGTTCGTATAAGGCGGGTGATAGAGGCTTTTCTTTTGTTTACTCCAGTAGTCAGACAAAAGCGTCTGATTGAAAGGAAGTGATTACGGAATTAATAAGCCTCTCCCAAAAATTGTAATTGGACAAGAAATGCAATCTTATATATAACAAATTTATTTGTAAGTCATTTCCATGTTTGTCAGATCTGTAAGCTTCTTTCCAAACTTGTTTGAAAACAAATTATTTCATGAAGAGAAAAAGAAGACAGTTTCTTAAAGTAATTGTATTTTTATAAAATAATATATCCTAACAATAATTTTGTTTTTAAAATATTCTTCAAAGAAATGTAAGAATTGTTCTCACTGTAATGGTGTAATTCGTTCAATGTCACAACTGTTATCTATGCAAATGGTTGTAATAAAATTTAGGAACGAAAGTTTTTGCCGATAACCGATTAATTTTACCACCAAAACTTAGTATACGTTTTATTGATTTTATGCGTAATTTGTTCGACGACACATAGAACTTAAGTTCGGATGGTAAATTAACTTTTTTGGATTTTTACCTAAATACCTTTCACTACGATGATACAAGTTTCCCCATTTATCAGCTCTGACAGGAGAGGCGCCTCGCTAACGAAGGTTGTTGTGCCCAGGGGAGAGGCATGCTCGAACGAAATGCAAAGAATGTAGGAAGCTCGTTGCACTCTAGGAATTCTACCTCATGGTTTCAAAAGGTTGCCGTGTTTAAATTGTTGATTCTGTTTAAAAGTGTGATTATTTTGAAGTAAATTATGTTCTCAATAACTATGAAAACACACAACATAAAATTAAATGCAATATATTTGGAGGTACATTTGTTATCTAGTGATTCCCTCCCTTCTCTTACCCTTCGCTGACTTCATTAAAACTGACTTCATTAAGACTGGGACGATGTAAGCAAGTGTGTCCCATTCGTCATTCCTTCTTCCCTCATACCGGGAGAGATGCATTAGCTCGAGGCAATAACTGATGTCACTGCAGTCCCTCTGACCGGAAGGTCCTAGGTTCGAGACCCCACGGTGGCAGGATTTTCGACACTAGCTGAATAGCTAGGTCCAATACAGTCGCTGTGTGGAGGAGAATTCCAGCGATCGACTGCTCTAATCAGTAGTTTTCCGTGGTTTCTTCGATCAACACCTCGCGAATGCCGGAGCAGTATCCTAACAAACGGTCCGCGCACGATTTTTCCTGTCTCTTCCTTGCCCTATCCTCTCCCCTTACACACACAGTAACATGCACTACACTACCGCACATGGCGGAGACCGGTCGGGAGCTTAGTGCTTGTCCCGGGCAGGGTGGTGCCAGCTGATGGAAGATACCCGGTTGGGAAAACTCCGCTAGCCGACGGTAGGTGGGCGCCGGATCTTACTATCTAGCGGAGGAATATTACCGCCACCTCCCGCGGTAAAGCATGCACTACACTTACGGGACTAAACTGACTACTAATGACCCTAGTAGCTGACTCTCCTGGTATCACTAACAATCAGTCAATCAATCAATTTTTTCCTTCATTTTTTCCTTCAAGTCTTCACCTGCCCAGAGGTCACATCCAAAGGGATTGCATGAACATGAAACTCTGAATAAAGCAGATGTTTACGGCGGGATAGTTCACCCCTGGTGTCATGGGTTCAAATCACTCGCGAATACTGTAATTTTTTAATCGTGGCGTCGAAAGAAAAGGCAAACTGCCTCATGCACAACTATAATGTAAATCATCATTCATCATTTAATAATTGGCCAATGAAGCTAAGTTTCTGTTCACCAACTTTCCGTAAGGGACGTTTCTATCTTCGAGCTTGATAGTTCTGAACCTTGTATTGCTACGATCATGCAATTGATCAGCAAACATTTGAAGTACAAGTATTGCTCACTTCATGATGACACACAAAGCGCAAATAAAACGAATTCCATGTATTTTATCTGACACTGTGCTGTGAATATAATATTTTAGATTATATTTTGAAACCATAAAGAGGCTTTTTTGTTTGGAAACTTAAAGTGAAACGTTCATTGAAAAACGTTGGCCATTTACTAACACACAGGGTTTGCAACGCATCGGGTTGCCGCTTTCAATTTTTATCCTGGCACAAATTTTACAGTCGAATATGCATTGTTAAGTTTCCTGTATTATTTCTGGAAGGACAGAAGAAGGTTAAAGCGTAGGCTTTCGCACCCGGTGTCAGTATCTACTTGGATGTCCAGGTGACATCGCTTCGTAGGCGCAGCCAATTTTTCGGTCCTCATGCTGCAACCTTCCTCAGAGAGGATGACCGAGGAAGGTTCTAAAAGCCAACGCATGACTTTTGGCAGAGGTCATAATTACAGCGTAACAAATTACCGCTTAAGTAACGACATTATTCAGAGATTTTCTTCGTGCAAGTACCTAGGAATCCATTTCGATAGTAAATTAAGCTGGAAAAGTCACGTGGATATTGTTCCAGGGAAAGCGTGGAGATCTCTTCATTTTGTAATGCGCATCTTAAAAAAGAGTGCAGTAAACGCGAAGGAGATTGCTTAGTTATCGCTTGTTCGTCCGATAATGGAATATGGGGCAATTTGTTGGGATTCGCTCAAAATTATGCAGTGTAAGAATTTGGAGATGATTCAGCGTAGAGCAGCTAAATTTACTTTCAGGGACAAGAAAATGGCAGTGTGGGATTCACTCGAAAACACGTCAACATTGGCAAGACTCTGCGCTTTGCATAAAGTTTATAGCAGTCATCCAGCTTGGAAAGAAATTAAACGACGGTTAAGTATTCTTACATAATCAGTAGGGGGGATCACAGGCACAAAATTAACTTAAGACCGCAGAGTACGGATGTTGGTAAATTCTCTTTCACAAATAGAACTATAAGAGATTGGAATAGATTGCCTGCAAAAACCTTTGAACCCTTTCCTCGAAGCATTCAACGGTTTAGGAAATTAATTAGGGTATTTCTAAGTTTATGAGGGCGTTAATTAATTATTAAGTTATACAGTGAAGTGAGGTGTCATGCAGTGTAGAGCAGAGGAATAACGAAGAAAATGTTTTTAGTGTTATAGTGATGTGAAGTGAAGGACAGGGCAGTGGAGTCTTATTGTATAAATACTTAGCGCGGCTTTAGATGATAGAAGTTTCTTTTCTTTTTCTTCATGTAATTTAATATTTTAAGAATCATCAGTTTTTATGTTATTGTTATTGTTATTGTTGTTATTATTATTATTTTTATTTTAGAATTATTATTATTACCATTTTTATATTACTTTCATGACATTTATTATCTTATTTATTTAATTAACTGCAACCAGGTTACACCCAATTGCAGTTTAAATAAATTTATCTTTATCTTTATCTTTAAGATTGCAATATGATGGTGGAAAGGGTTCTGTGTTTGTTGGCATCTGTGCCTAGAACGCGGCGTCACCCGGACAGCGTAAAAGATACAGTAGAAGGTTGTTTGATAAGGAAATTGAATACGATGTGGATCCCATGACTCTGGAAAAAAGACAAGACAAAGCAAGACAAGGAAATAGGAAAGAATACAGGGAATTGTAGATTTATCACGAAGAAAGAAAGCGTTGGTTGAACTTGTATGGAAGGTAATGAAGATGTGTGTTGGTGATCTTCCCAGCAATCTGGAATGAGGGGCGACCGGTTAAAGAGATGGTATAGAAGACAGTCTGGTTCAATGTAAAGAATAAAATGGAAATCCTTGATGAAGTTCTGGGCAATTGGAAAGCTGTGCAAATATGCTATAATATTAACAAGAGTGGGAAGGGATAAAGCCGAAAAATGAACCCGTGAATATAAATGGAAAACATTAAAGAAAGAGAAAATTAAATTATTTTTGATCAGTTTATGTCCATCTTCATTACAGAATCTATAATATGAAATTTACTGTAGGTCTCTACAGCGTAGAATCGGCATAAAATCAATGATATTTTTAAGTTAAAAATCTGAAAACGATCTTCAATATTTGACAAAACATTCGATATGTCATAGGTTATCATTTTTTGGTCTCTAATTCAAAATAAAAGAAGTCAATTTTAACAGCTTATTGGAAAATAGATCTTTCTCTTTTCTTCTTTTAGGTCTCAACCTGCTGACATTGGATGCAACTTTCGCTTGTGACAATGCATTACTACAGAAAAGTACTCAAGTCGTTTTTTTTTTAGGGAGTTTTGTGGTTGTCAATTGCTGTGAAAATTGTAATATTTTTGACAAGATGCTTATGCACAATTTGTTTAGGTGTATTTGGCTGTCTTGTTTAAACTTTCATTAGCATAGGAGTATCTGCAGTTCAATATTTATACACACATTATAAATTATTAACATGAACAGTCCCAATACTGGAGTGAAAGACTGCGTTGTGTATGGTCCAATAAATCTTATTACAGAATGTTTTCAGTTGAAGTTGTTGAAAGCGAGAGAAACTAATTTGTCACTGTCTCGAATTCTGTGAATCGCCTTCAGACAACTGCTCGTCGATTTTTCAGCGCGAAACGTAAACTCCCAAGAAACTCCACAGCGTATTCCTAGAAACAAAATGTCTCCTTGTAGATAAGATCAATATGCGCCGTGTCTTATGTCCTGAAAACTGACGCAAACGTTTTTATTTCGTCGAGCGTCATTTCACGAGTCTTCTTTGCGAGTCGCGTGTTTTCCGCGCGAACCGACGCGAAATGAATTTCAACTTTCGTGTCACGGACTACACCTCCCTCCTGCTCTATCCAGATAGTTTCTGCTCCTCCGCACGAAATGTCGTCTAAGAGATATGAAAACTTTGCCCCCGCGTCTTCCTGTACCATGCATATTTCTTTAGTTCATGGGACTACACTTCTTGAAAGGAACAAATTGCCACCATTTAAATTTTTTGCGGATGAAGGGGCAGTTTCAAGGATAATGTGAACAGCTATGCAAATAATAAGCAAACACATGCATTTTGAAATTTCAGTGAACATGGATGTGTAAAAGTAGTGATGAAAATAAAAAATTAAATGATACACTAAATTTCGTTGACTTATCTATAATAACTTACAGAACACAATTTATTTTAGTTTTTCAATGCTATTTCATCAAAATAGTTTTAAATTTAGTATTTCTCATGATCATGCAAATTTTCTTATTTTAGGCAGATCTACGGCAGGTCTACGGCAGTCAAATGAAGATATGAAATTCCAAACATATGTAATTTGAATATAGGGAGAAATTTATGGAAATATGTTGAAATTTCTCCGTGAAATTAAACTCCCAATTATGAAATTCAGCTACCAGCCATAGCAGCGGAAAATTAAAATTGTTTAATGAATTTGAAAATTTAAAACTTATTCTTATTTTCAGATTATGCGGAAAGACTTACTTGTCTCCCGATCTTTGTTGTGTAAAATACATGACATTAAATTATTCCGATATTATCAGTGAACTCTGCGCCGGAATTCCTTTTAAATTTTTAGTTTTCTTTGAAAGTTTAACAATTTATTTTAAAAGGAGTTTAAAAACATTTCTCAGACTTGTTTGTGTGTTTCATATGCTTTGACCAAAGGTACCTCTAACATGGAGCATTAATGTACACAATTTGTATGAAATGTGTGTGTGTGTGTGTGTGTGTGTATAATATATGTATATACAGGTGTCCCACCAACTGTGGGCCACCCCCATAACTTCTAAATGGTTTACGATATCGAAATTTATATCTCGCTCAACAATGCAGAATTACAGGGCAAATAATATTATGCATACAAATTGTTCGTAATATATTTATTTTTTGAGAAATTAAATTATATGTGTTTTTTTAATTATAATGATATATTTTTCTCGCCAGCAATGGATAGATCACGAAAAGAGGAATTCATTGATGTATTATATGTTAGTATTTTGTTAGGAATTTTAATATAAAAATAGACTTTCTGACGTGGTTTTAAATTAAAGGAACCAGATTTCCTCTTGCAACTGTCGCCTTTGGGGCAGATAGTGTTCGCGGAGCCGGGAAGCGAAGGTTATCTTCCCCAAAGGCGACAGTTACGAGGGTTACGAAAGGAAATAATGTCCGTAAAGGGAATAATGTCAGAGAGCCTACATTTATACTAAAATTTCTATCAAAATACTAACATATGATACATCATTGAATTCCTCTTTTTATGATCTGTTCATTGCTGCAATTTTAATATTCAAAGATGATTAAATTTCTCGAAAACTGAAAATATTTCAAACAATATCTATACTTGTCCCATGATTCCGCATTGTTGAGAGAAAACTGTATGTCGATACCGTAAACGGTTTAGACGTTATGTGGTTGGCCCATAGTTGGTAGGAAACCCTATATATATATATATATATATATATATATATATATATATATATATATATATATATATATATATATATGGTGCGCGTAACGGAACCTACAATTTTAGAAATCGTGCATAAACATAAGATTCAAATTGGCGCTCTAGTTAGGGTGCGTTCTGGTGCGTCAGCAGCCGGCCAGCTTGTGCGGGGAACCTGCCGCCGTCGATAACAGACGTACTATCTGCTGGAGAGCAGGCGGCGTGGCTAGACGTAGGTGAAACGAGAAAGTATTTCGATAGATACGTTTTTACGTAGTGTTACGAATTTGCGAATTAGGTCAAGTTGCTGTAATGAGTAAGTATGGATACGAGAATAGTTGTGAAAGAATCTATGAAGATTACGTTGTGGTGACTTCAGTGAAACATTTAAAAAGAACAGACTTAAAAAATTTCAAAAAGCACAGTGTGAACGAGCACGCTAGTACGTGGCAGAACTTTTTAATCTTGTGCTCGCATATGTGTTAGGCGGCGTCGGCGTTCGTTCAGGTGTTTTGTAAATGAACGTGCTGAAAAATTAACGGCAGCTTCAGTAAATGAATTTTTTTGCAACTGAGGCGCATAAACTATTCGTGATTGAAATGAGAACCACGAGGGCAAAATTCATGGAGGCGCGTAGACGTGTGCGAGTCCTGGGAGATGTGCGACCCGAGGAAGTAGGTCGGTCGGCGGGGGCAGAAGAAGGAAGATTTGGGGCTGCGCACCGGGAGCGGTAGCTCAGTGCATCAACTGATGTCACTGCAGCGCCTCTGACTGGGAGGTCCTAGGTTCCCACTCCCTACGGCGGCAAGATTTTCGACATTAGCTTTTCAGCTAGGTCGAATTCAGTTGCTGTCTGGAGGAGAATTCTAGCGGCCGGCTGCTCTGATCGGTAGTTTTCCGTGGTTTCTCCGATCAACACCAGGCGAATGCCGGAGCAGTACCTACCAAACGGGCCACTGACCGCCCGCGATCTTTCCTTCCTCTTCCTTATGCTATCCTCTCACCTTACACACACACACACACACTTTCACTAACATGCACTACACTACCACATACTCCGGGAGACCGGTCGGGAGTTTGGAGCCTGTCCCGGCTGGGGCGGTGCCCCGCTGATAGGAGAGTCCTGGTTAGGGGGAAACCCCACTAGCCGACGGTAGGTCGGTGCCGGATCTCGCCATCCAGCGGGGGAAGATAGATCACCGCCATCTCCCGAGAAAAAGCATGCACTACACTAACGGGACTAATGACCAAAGCAGTTGACGTGCCCGGAACCACGAAAAAATCAATCAATCATGGGGCTGCGTGGTGGAGAGGCGCTACGCAAGAGGATTCTTGGTCGTGGCGAACGGCCGCTTAACTAGTCTGAAGTCGTAGGCTTCCGCGGCCGGAGTCATGTGAATGATCTTGGCTGTCCGAGTGACGGCGCGTCGAAGGCTATGTTGCCGACGTTTCGACCATCTTTTCGTGGTCTTCCTCAGGGCTGAGGAAGATGATGGAAACGTCGGCACCACAGTCTTCGACGCGGCGTCACCCGGACAGCCAAGATCATTGTCTGTCCGGCAGCCAGCTGCATGTTCTTGGTGGCAGGGCGGTGCTGCTGCGAGCGGTGTGAGGGTCTTGCCTCTTTTGATGGCTGGAGAAGAACGTTAAGTATTTTGAATTTGTTTCTGTGCGTTGTAGTAGACGTTATAGGAATGTGGTAGTTTTAGAGGGATATGTGAAAACTGTACTGCAGCGTGTTGGAAATCAAAATTGAAAGTAACTTAACAAACCTCCGTTTTTGATGATCAGATTGTTTAACAGAGAGATCATTAGCAAAAGATTATCGACGACCATGTACATTTTAAAAAATATGTAAATATTAGATTAAGGATTTATTTTGGTGGGGAACTTTCGATAATGCAGTGTAAATGTGAAAGGGATGTAATTGTTATTTTGGGCTACGTTTATAATATTAAATTTGAGTGCCCGTTTCATGAGTAAAATTTAATTGAATGTTAGAATATTACCTGTTCTTATCATTTGGGATCACATTAGGAAATGAAATCGGACTTCAAAAATATTGAAAAGGACGATGACGTAAAATACAAAGAAAGAAGATACGGTAGTTAATTACTGAAAGCTAAAATATTGATAGAATACCAAGATATAAAAAAGGAGTGTTCAAAAAATAATGAAAAAATCCTACACCAATATGAAGGTTCTTCTAATCTTAATTCAAACCATGCTATTTTTCGAACAAGAGTGAATACTTCTAGTGCCGTAAACTGAATAACTTTAAATATACATTTATTTGAATGGCAATTGGGTATTACCCAGCGGCAGTTGACATCAATAATAATAATAATAATAATAATAATAATAATAATAACAATAATAATAATATAATAATAATAATAATAAAAGAGTGCTGTACGAGACGAGGATGTAATAATCGTACTATCACTAATCTAATTAAGTATTTTAACAATTATTTGAGCTCTATCATGATATACATGATATAATTATAAGTTGGTAATACAAAAATCAATACAAGCTACAAGATTTTTTAAAAAAGGACATTGACTGTGTTCACTACTTTCACTGCACTGCACTACGCTACACTGTTTTACTTTGAATTACTCTGACCAGCACTTCGCCGCACTTCACAGCACTTAACTTTACTCATTTAACATCTATTACACTCAGCTTGTTCTAACTTATTTCTAAAACTTGGGACACTTAGAGGAAAAACTTGGAAGGTTGCTGCTGGTAAACTGTTCCAATCTTTAATTGTTCTGTTACAAAAGGAAAATTTCCGAAGATCTTAATTTTGTTTTCTTATTTGAATTTTGTGGGTGCGATCGCTTCGGCCGAAATAATTTGGCTTTTCTACTCTAACCTGAATTTCCTTCCATGCTGGTTAACCTACGTACGATTTATAAAGAGCACAAAACCTCGTCCTTGTTCTTCTCGTATCTAGAGGTTCCCATATCTTTTTTATTGCCTTAGTTCTATAGGTAAACTTATTCGCTTTCCTCTGAATTCTATCTAGATTTTTCCGGTGCGACTTTCTACGGATCCCAACATACCACTCCATACTTTATGAGAGAGCAAACCAGAGAAAGATATGCTAATTATTTACGTTTGTAGAACTTTTCTTTAGAATTCGCATTACAAAATGCAAGGACTTCCACGTTTTTCTCACTACCTGATGTATATGCTTCTCCCACCCCAATTTACTCTCTGGATGAGTGCCTAAATACATGCCTGATGAGACCCTTGGAATGATGACCTCACATAAACAATGGTCTCGTTCGTCATAATTTCGTCCCCGCCCGAATGTTGTTCTAAATCCTGGTGTAATATTTTTTCATGAGCGCCACCTTTCATTTTTCAGTATATAACACAAACATCTGCAAATAAACGCTGTAATATGTTAACATGGAGATCATTCACGTACGCTAAAAAAAGTAATGGCCCTAAAACCATTCTCTGTGGAATCTCTGAAGTAACAATACCCCTAGTCGAGAACTGAGTTTCAATTGGAACTCTTTGTTTATTGTCTTATTTATTATATATGCATTATTTAAATGATTTTTTATGGTTTTATCAATCGGACGTGTTGATTTGGCCAAGACAAAGTATTTGCAAATACCATTTGAATAACGAATAACTGAACTACTTCAACAACTAGCGACTAATTGAACTAATTAAACTACTTAATTAACTAGCAACTTCAACTCGTCGGTAGCTGAACTACTTACCCACCCTCCGTGAAGTCACGGAGGTTAAGTAACTGGAGACACTGCGGGTTCTTGGGTGGGAATCCCGGCTTTCTAACGACGCCGAGACCCTGGCCGAAGGGGTAAAAGACAATGACTAACTACGAATGATGACTTTGCTTAATGTAGGATTACTACACTTTGAATGGTTAGAGAACGTTGTTCCGAAAAACGTAACGAAAAAAACCCTCATGAAACCGAAAATGTACATAATGCACATAAAACACGTGAGCATCTAATTTTGAATGAATTCACAGTACATCAAAATTATAATTTCACAAAAATATGAATATAGCTTCGTCTTCATGAAATATTGAAATAATTCTGATACACTTGCAGACTGAAACCTATCTCTGAGCAGTGTGTGTGATGCAGTAAACATAATAATGCACGTGTGCGCACAACTCTCACTTGACGGTCTCTATACGTCAACGTAAAATTCGATTTTACGCCTGGCTGTAAAATAACATGATATATATCACGAAGAAAGGTCAACACGATTGCCTGAGAGATTTGTATTATACATAAATTTAAGTTACTGCTTTCTTTTCAACAAAATCAAATGCGATTCTGGAGATCATGATAAAGCACCGCAAGTTCTTTCAATCAATTCGCTAAATATATTTTGAACTTTCCAGAATTTTTCATAACGAAAATCAACACAAAGAGTATTTTTAAACGATCTGAATGAATAATGGATTAAACTGAAATCTGTTTGCGTGCCTCAAATGCTGACGGAAAGCTAAACCACGTGCCATTTTCTTTTGTTGAATAAAACAATATCTGGTCCTAATCGATTTACTCCCCGGAAGTGGAAGGAAAACCCATTGAAATCCTCCCTCGCTGTTTTTTCGTGGCTGTAGAGTAGAAAAACGGATCCTGATTCTCCCGGAAGCTGGATATTACGTTGCTCAATGGTATGGTCTGACAGTCCTTTCTCTTCAGACCTTAAATTACTTTAATACACATTGCATTCATCCTTGCATTTTCAACGTTTTAAAAGAAAGTTACAATACGTTTGTAGTGATTTGGAGAGGACCGCTTTGCAAAAGAAGGAAGAAAAATTGTAAAATATTAATTTACCCCAAAATTACTCTAAATCACGTACAAAAGAGGCTGTTATTAGTAATAAAATGTTGACAGCCCATTTACTTCAAATCATATTGAATTCTGTTGGAGAAGAGTTTAAAGAAACATGATATAAGTTATTATTCATAATGAAATACTCTAAAATTTTCTACCCAGTTGTCACCTGTTGTTAACATTTCAGAGTCTTTAATAGCGTCAATAGTCATTTTATTAATTAAAAAATGAATGACAATATTTATTTTATATTTTTACAAATGTATTGCCACATGCAATCTGTTTTCCCCTCTTCCTTGTCCTATCCTCATCCTTTACGTACTCATACTTACACTTACATCCAATACATCACCACACATGTCAGGAGAGCTTTCGGGAATTTAGAGCATGTGTCGGTTTGGGCGGAATCTCACTGATGGGAGATAACTGGTAGGGAAAACCTCGCAAGCCGACGTGTATGTCGGCGCCGGACCTCACTATCCGGCGAGGGTAAAACCACCACCTCACGTGACAAAAACCTGCGCTACACTTACGGAACCAATGACTATAGAAGTTGACGCCCCCGGAATTATGAAATCAATCCATTAATTAATCTTTCATAAATATTGAAAAATCGAAGAGAATCTTTTCAAAAATTCAATACCGGAGTGATTTGAAAATGTTGTATATCCTATTAGTTATTGGAGAAAAAATCGATGTGATTTACATATTTTCTTTTCCTGCTTTCCCTCGTTGAAAAAGGCTTTTGTAAATGTAGCAAACGACCTGCTTTAGAGAATTCAGGGCACCCTTGTCATGTGTAGTTGACGAGTGTTATGCTTGCGTAGCTGTTCTCGTAATCGTGTATTCCGCTCTCGTAATCTATTATGTGGCTTCTAATGTGGCTAAGCGACACACACGGCGGACATGTTACACCAATAAATTATTTGCGTGTGAACGCTCTCGCTGAATAATTGGGGATAATTTGTTCGCTGAGCCGCCGCTGGAGAGATATTAGGGTGACATGCGTTTGGGCTCTGCTTAACATGACAGCCCCAAACCACGCGAACCTGTACCTTCGCCTTCAATATGCAATGATTCGCTCCGCCCAGAATCGTTGTTTCGATGCCTAGATTAACTCTTTTAAATTCCGCGTGGAATGTTCTTTCCATGTGTGATACGTTCATATGCAATTGTTATGATATTTAATGTTAAAATGGATGGCACTGGCAATTGCATACACTAGAGAGATAGCTTTTTACAAATAATATAATAGAATACATACATGACAGTGATGCATTTTATGAAAACGTGTGTGATAGCGTCCCTAGAGGCAAGTTCTCGTGTAACTCTGTAGCTTCAGAGTTTGAGGGGTGGCGAATTTTCTGGACTACAGTAGCAGGGTAGGTCTCTGACCTGAGTGATATTTCCAAAAGAAAACACCGGATTAGAGAGATCCGGGTAATGTTAGAACTGGCACTTTTGACTGAGAGGTCCAACGGTTCGATATCTGACGGTGACCGATTTTTTTACTACCTATATAGCTGGGTCGAATTCAGTCACTGTCTGGAGGATAATTATAGCAGTTGGGTGCTTGGTAGTTTTCCGTGGTGTCTCCGACCAATACCACAGGAATGCCGGAACAGTACCGTTACAAACAGCTTACGGACACATACGCACACAGAGATAAACACACGCACATGCACCTACTACCACACATCGAGACGGAAGCTTAGGACTTGTCCTGGCTGGGGCGGTGCATTGCTGTAGGAGATACCTGGAAAAGCGAGATCTCTCAAGACAGAAAATAGATTTCAAGTTCGGCACCGGATTTACCGTTCCAATGATAAAGGAACATCGTCACCTCCAGAGATATAACTGCACTACACTTACGGAGAAACAGCAATCAACCGCTCGGAAACAAAACAATCAATCTAAATGCAGTTCACTGTGATCATTCCTTTTCAAGGTGGTCTTTTATCAAAACCAGCCAGATGTCAGGGTGGTGCCTTCAACAACGAGGCACGGTCGGAGAGTGATCTTCCTTCGTGACGAATAGTTTTTTTATGGAATTGGAAACTTCAGAAATAGCATGCTAGAAATCTTATGAAATAGACAAAACAACAGCTTTTATCTGCTAGGTAACAATCGCTAATCTTTCAGATTGCACGGACCTCTAGTTCATATTTTTCATTCCCTTGATCTGTTTTGATATAAAAAAAACGACAAAGTGCAATATAAATAAAAAAGCATCGACCACCGCTTATCTTCTGTCATGAATTCGGAGTGCGTTCACATAAGGAAACGTCTACACAGTCGAATTAAGGGAGCAAAAGATGCTGCCATAAAGGACAAATGGAGCTTTCTTTCGAATTGTGCTTATTGTTTTTATTTTGGGCGTATTCGGTTTTGCATTCTTTTCATTCGTGTATATTTTGGAGTAATATTATCACAAAATACTGATTAGTTATGTGATAATTACCTGACATCTCGTATCTGACACGATCTATGGTTTCTGCGCACTTCCTAATAACAATATTTCCACACACACACACACATAAGAAATTCCCTTTTCAATATAATATAAGGAGAGTGAAGTGAGTATCCATAGCAAAATTACAACAACAAAAATCATAGAAGTTCTAGCTTGAATAATAGAAATACTAATATTATCTTTGCAAATCCATTAATCTTTATCTGACGTACGTGTATATAACATCTAAAGAAAAGAATAAATTGGAAACGAAATAATATCAAAAAACGCAAAATTTTACTGAAATTTTATTTTATAAATAAACACCACAATAATTAATGGGGATAACTATTCAAATTGGAATTCAATGAACCAACCTTAACATGCCATCTCTTGAACCTTCACTCATTTCATTACAGGCTGACGCTTCCTGCTCTCAGCTGTATAATTCCACTGCCTATTTGCCTATTTATACCCTAGGGAACCTTAAATCTAGCCTCCATTTTGGTTTGTTCTTTAAAAGTACAACTGAAGATATTATAAATGAAAATGTCTGAATATTTGAATATTGCAAATGCTAATGTTTAAATTTTTAAGCATCGGGAATGTGACTGCTGGAGTTCAGCTGTGACTTTGATGTTATAAGGGCATCGTGATTTAAGGATCTGAGTTCGAATCCCAGCCCTGAGAAAAAATAGTTGCTGGTTGGAAACACTTATCCACATTCATGTCATATTATTCTTAATATTGCGGAGTCGTTACAAATTGTGATAAAGTACGTGCTGTTATAGCACAACTAGTTTCAACTATAACATAACTTCCTGTGTTCGTGAGATTGCATCGTAAAGTGTGAGTCACTGAAGCAAGATAGAAACTTTCTTTTTTTTGCATATTATTACTTATACTCTAAGGATATGCTGCCAAAATATTTTTCACATAGAGCGTGTTCAATGTGTGTAAATGAAGTGTGTAATGGCCTGGGCTGTCCGGGTGACGCCGCGTCGAAGGCTGGGGTGCCGACGTTTCGACCGACATATCGCGGTCCTCTTCACGGCTGTACTGCCCTGGCTGTTTGGCAGTACAGCCCTGAAGAGGACCGCGATATGTCGGTCGAAGCGTCGGCACCCCAGCCTTCGACGCGGCGTCACCCGGACAGCCCAGATCATGACTCTGGCCGCGGAAGCCTACGATGTCATGAAGTGTGTAAGCAATAAATAATTAAAAATCATTCGGTTTCCTATAAATTGTAGTGCAATGGAAACGACATCTCTTGGTAGTTTAGATTGTTGCGGTGCGCAATGGAGTTTCGCAGTTTGAGTAAGGGGGTTAGAAGGAGGGCTAATCATTCTTGAATGTTTTTGTGATATCAGCGCCGCACGCACGGGCGGACTATTGCACACTTCGGAACCCCTCATCTCCGGAGCCACAAGCATTAAATATCCCGGGATGCGACTCGCACGGGAAACGTTGGTTATTCAGCCAAAGCTTGCGGAGCTGTGTTGTTAAGTGAGGTTCGAGTAAATCCACTATCAATTAAATTGTAAAATAAACCACGTATCATATTACCACTAAGAACGCACGCCTTAGTATCTAAATATTAACAGTAGAAAATAGCCCGAAATTTCACCTGGTGGCTCCTTCCGGATCTTCCAAAAATCGTTTCGTGGTTTCCTAGAGGATTCTATGTCAGTTCCTCTCATTATATTTTTTCTTCTTTTTAGACTTGCGCCTTCATCATTACGGAGTTTATACATTTTCTCACAAAAAAACGCTAATAAATGATGCACATATGTGTGCGTTCTCTGGACCCGAGAGTCCAGTCTCGCCTAGTCGCATTCCTGAAAGAAAACATTGACATTTTATAAAGTGTACTGCAAAATTCGAAAACATTGATAATGATCTGATTATCTCCTGTTCGTTATTTTGATATGTATTTATTGTCAGAGCGAGTCGATATTGTCCTGCAGAATCATATAATCTTTCTTCCTCGTTATTTCTTTAAAGATAATGCAGTCCTGTGAAAAGAATTTCACTCGACATTTCATATTTACTGCAATGTGAGGTGCAATGGAAGAAATAAATGAAGACTAAGTACACCATTCCATCTATCGCACTGCCATGCATCACAGCAAATACTGTACTTGTGACAACTGACTACGAGTGGGGTACGCCAACATATTGTTATGGACTTTAATAAAACCGAAAATATAATTAATTACTCTTTGATCTATTCGCGTTGAAGTAAACTGAAGTACACGAAATAATATTGATAGCTTTGGCGATGTATGTATCAATCGCGTCTATTTTGCCACATCTCTCTATTTTATCAGCAATTTCTTGAAAAATCATTTTTTCCCACACGAATGTCCTTTCCGAATACTATGTTTTCCATCAAATTACGTGCCCTTTATTTCATTCAAATCTACAAAAACACTCTCGACTACCAATGTTACCATTACTAGGCAATAAGTTTCTTCTGGGGATATATCTCCTCGTTTAAAGGTCCGTACAATCAGCATTATTGCTTATTTCCAGTAATACGGTTGTTCAGTTATTGATAAATATTTGAAATAAGTGTTCAAAATATAGAATAATAGCTTCTCCCCCAAATTAAGTTTTTAGGTACTATATTTTCAGGATCAGGCAGGTTAATTTTTGCCTGAAATTTGAACTACAATTCTGTCTGCTTAACCTTTTGTATCAAATCGGGAACAATCGTCTGTCGGGTCAACACCAATTTCAACTATTGTTGTATATGACATTGAGAAATAAGCTCTTACTGAGTCCCAATCTACTGTTATGGACCAGTTTTAAAACTGATAATTAAACAAGGAATAAGTTCAAGTGAATCACGATGTATATAATTTCAAAGAGAGGGAATTTATTTTGGAAATAAATAGAAGTCCACGTCCTTCAGATGCTTTTCATTAACATCATTAACATGTAACGCTTCAAACTTACGGAAGAAGGCATCGAAACACTTGTACGAGCAACGGAACTTCAGGAAATTTAGTTAAGAAAACGGTAATTAACGTTTACGTTCTCGATGTATCTTCGAAATAGTACATGATTTATTCCCTACAAACATCACATTGCGTAAATTTCAGTTGAAATGGTGAAAACCTGAAAAATGAAATGCATTTCATTATGTGTTTAGATGAACAGTGCAAAGTGCATTAATTGATTAGAATACTACTATAATTATATATTTTTTAATTGGAATAAATTGAAAAGTTTTTAAATATACAAGAAATGTTTTATAAATCCTCTACACTGATTTATTTCACATTAAAAATTGATTACCTAAATTCTTTCATTTTAATTTTCTTTCTTCTTTTTTCTTCATAATTTTCTTTCACTAGTGTTGTAAATGTTTAGTTTTGATCTTATCGTTCGACTTATTTATTTATTACCATTAATACCATTCTATCTGATTCGAACTTATTGATTTCTTTTAGAGAAGATATCCACATTACTTTCATACAATGGATCTAGGGAAGGCTGTGTATAATTTGTCTTCTCGACTGTTTTAGTCATCGTTTTCAATGTATTACTAATAGTTGTACACGATTATACTATGTTCACTTCACCTAATTTCTGTCCCTATATATGTTTTTCTCATAAGAAATACAGGATCCTCCAGATATATGTATGAAACTTACGTGTATACATGTATGATGAACGAATTACATTCACTTCAGCTTTCCGAATAGAAGTCGCATTCCTAGCCAATTTGTGCTAATTTATTCGCCTTCGAAAGTCCTCATGACTTCTGGTAGATACAATAGTAAGGTCGCGAACAAACAGCACAACGTTTATTGTTTTATCCCGAAGTAAGTTAATTCCATGGTTTCCCTCCATCTTGGGGTTTGAACTTCGGTCAAAACACGGGTCACGTGCGAAACGTACTTGGCTGCAGCCTGAAGCACGAGAGAGCCGTTGAGGAGCTCTTGCCGTTGAGTTAACGGCTTCTCACACAAGCTATGTTTCTCTTTCGTAGACTTGCGCGTTCCCTCTCTCTCTCTCTCTTGGACGAGAGTTGGTCTTTGTTAACGTAATTCGAAGACTGGTTTATCAAACTAAAACTTTTCATTGAGACATTCCTCATCAGCGGCTTTTGCATGTCATCGCAGACACTCCGTACACTTCTTATTTATTGTTAGTATATAATTTTCTATAAAAAAAAATGCCACGGAGTGAAGAAATAAATATTATTATTGTATTTTTGGTAGTAGATAAAGTAGTAAGTATCATTAATTAGCAAATAAAGTTTGAAGTTTTCGCACGTGAGAGAGAAGTTAATGGAAGATCATGAAAATTCGCGCGTGAGAGAGAAGTCAAAGATGTACATGAAAATTCAATTGATGGAAGTCACAGATTAAGCACTTCTTTGATTTCCAATCGGAAGCTTTGGAAGTGGGGAGACTTAATTGCAATGGCTTACTGAGCGTATTGCTATCGATCGTCTACAAACACCGATGGCGGCCAGGGTACGGGCAACGCCTTACGGCGGCTCAGTGAATGGGAGGTCGTGGCTTCGATTCCGGCAAGATGCCAGAAATTACTTTATGTCCATCATCGATGAGTTCATGACGTCTGCGCCGGGAATCAAACTTGTTGGCCGATTGCTTTGATCACTTCCAGGCCAATGACGGAGTCCCCGTAGGACACCATACAAGGGACACATTCCATTGTTTTCCATGGTTTCTCCGATCAACACCAGGCGAAAGTCGGAGCAGTACCCTACCAAACAGGTCACGGACCGCGCGCGATCTTTCCCTCCTCTTCCTTGTCCTATCCTCTCCCCTTACACACACTTACACTAACATGCACTACACTACCACATATTCCGGGAGGCCGGTCGGGAGCTTAGAGCTTGTCCCGACTGGGGCGGTACCCCGCTGGTGGGAGAGTCCTAGTTAGGGGGAAACCCCACTAGCCGACGGTAGGTCGGTGCCGGATCTCACCATCCAGCGGGGGAAGATCACCGCCATCTCCCGAGATAAAAAAACATGCGCTACACTAACGGGACTAATGACCGAAGCAGTTGCCGCGCCCGGAAACACGAAAAAATCAATCAAATCACATTCCATTGCTATCACCTCCCATAATGTGGTTTAAAGCGCCGGGGGTGGAAAGGGTTATGCTTTATTCTTAATCCACCCTATTCATAACCGGCAGACTCCGCCGAGGAGACCGTGCATCCTGCATCTACACGGATTGATTGATTCATGTTTCCGGGCGCGTCAACTGCTCTGGTCATTAGTCCCGCTGGTATAGTGCATGCTTTTTTTCTCGGGAGATGGCGGTGATCTTCCCCCGCTGGATGGCGAGATCCGGCGCCGACCTACCGTTGGGTAGTGGGGTTTCCCCCTAACCAGGACTCTCCCATCAGCAGGGCACCGCCCCAGCCAGGACAAGCTCTAAGCTCCCGACCGGTCTGTTGTAGTGCAGTGCATGTTAGTGTTAGTGTATGTGTGTAAGGGGAGAGGAGTGAACAAGGAATGGGAAGGACAGATCGCGCGGTCCGTGGCCCGTTTGATAGGGTACTGCTCCGGCATTCTCTTGGTGTTGATCGGAGAAACCACGGAAAACTACCGATCAGAGCAGCCGGCCGCTAGAATTCTCCTCCAGACAGCGACTGAATTCAACCTAGCTGAAAAGCTAGTGTCGAAAATCCTGCCGCCGTCATGACTCGAACCTAGGACCTCCCGGTCAGAGGCGCTGCAGTGACATCAGTTGATGCACTGAGCTACCGCTCCCGGTGCATCTACACGGAGCTAATGCTGGGAAAAGAAAGATCCTGTTATCGATCTTCTTAAAAAGCTGTGTTCGCGTCTTAGGCTCTTGCTTTCTATATATAGGGAAGGATATATCCATCCTCGCTTTATATTTTTAATTTTAAGTTAATTAAAATGTATTATTGCAATCCAGTTACAATAGTATTAAGCCATGGTGTTGAGGAGACAAAATGTAAGATTGGACACGAGTGAACGTCTTAAAATTGTTTGTAATAATCGTCTGTAGTGTGATAAGCGAAGAACTCTGGGTTTAGTTTAAATGATAAAATCGACATCCAGCGGCATTATTTGCAAAAAATTCTGCTAGTCAGCCGAGAAGCCAGCAATCAAGACATTGTAGTAAGGTTACGAACTATAGTCAAATCCATACGGTGTTTTAATGTTTTATAGTGAAAAGTAATTCAAATAAAATTAATAGAATTGTAATGTATAGAATATAAGAATAATTGTTAAATTTTTATTGTTAAAAAAGGCTGATAATTTATAGTAGTTGCCATCAATCTAATAATTGGTTTCAATCAATAGAACGTTCAAGAATCATGATTCTGTATAGAATTACACGTCCACATGCAACAGGTGAGGAGTTATATGTTGTACTCGTATGTCGAAGCTGTGGTTAAGATTGCCAGTGATTTTAATCATTTAATGTTATAAAAATTTCACAAATAGCTAGCACACCGCGGAGCTCGACAAGAAAGATTTATCACAGTAGTAATAGAGAAAAGGAGTAATAACAGAAAAAATAAGCGATTTTATGTGGACTGTAGTAGAACATTGTCTAAATGTAAAAATTAAATATGAGAAATAAAATCAGTGATAACGGAATTGGCTCCTGAGGAATACTCCCCACTCTATAGGCAGCAACTTCTTAGTCGCCTTCGCTGCCTCTGTCGCCTTCTTGTCACTTCCTTCACGACAAGAACCAGTGGCAGCGTCGAGACCGCAGTCTTATCCACTTCGCCCTAGAACTGTCACCCTCACTGGAGCTGCCACGTTGTTCTCCACTTGCGTTGCGGCTACCCTCTGGGGAGGCGATTACCCGCTGTCCGATACGTGTCACCAACCTCAGCGCTGAAATTGGAAACTTACGGTTTGTGTACACATTATCGAAACGTTCAACGGTGCGTAGAATTGCAAGACCTTATACATCAGCATACCCTACTCTTGCCGTACCTCCTCGTTTACCAAAATTAGCCTCGCAAAATTATCACATTCTACTGCCTTTACATTCCCTGTTAATCACTCCGACTCTCTTAATAATGTCATCTCTCAACTCTTCAATTAAATCAAAGTAATTTTCGTTAATTTCCCAGAAACACCCCAGGCAATATTACGTTTATTATCTTGCCACAACCCTAACATTGATCAAGACACTGAACTATACTATCTATTTTTAATATTCTCCTTCTCGGATCCTACAGCTTCATCTTTTCAGAACATTATTTCACAATGCCACAATTTTGACTTCATTCATTAGTTTCATTTCGCTATCTCCAGATGTCACCAACATAATTTATCTTGATCACCCCCGCGCCCTCACAATATTTATTACTACAATCACTAGGGTCCATCACCTGTTCATGCAACCGCTTCGTTCAACCGCTCTCTGCGACCTCTCTGTGCGACCGCTGTGAGCGACCGATCTCTGCCACCGCTCTGTGCGACCGCTCTCTGCGACCGCTCTCTGCCACCGCTCTGTGCGACCGCTCTCTGCGACCGCTCTCTGCGAGCGCTCTCTGCCACCGCTCTGTGCGACCACTCTGTGCGACCACTCTGTGCGACTGCTCTGTGCGATTGCTGTGTGCGACTGCTCTGTGCGACCAGCCAGTGCGACCGCTCTGTGCGACCTCTCTGTGCAACCTCTCTGTGCGACCGCTCTCTGCGACCGCTCTCTGCCACCGCTCTGTGTGACCGCTCTGTGCGCCCAGTCTGTGCGACCGGTCTTTGTGACCGCTCTGTGCGCCCGCTCTGTGCGCCCGCTCTGTGCGACCTCTCTGTGCGACCTCTCTGTGCGACCTCTCTGTGCGTCCGCTCTGTGCGTCCGCTCTGTGCGCCCGCTCTGTGCGACCGCTCTGTGCGACCGCTCTCTGCGACCGCTCTCTGCCACCGCTCTGTGACCGCTCTGTGCGCCCAGTCTGTGCGACCGGTCTTTGTGACCGCTCTGTGCGACCGGTCTTTGTGACCGCTGTGTGTGGCCGCTCTGTGCGCCCGCTCTCTGCGCCCGCTCTGTGCGCCCGCTCTGTGCGCCCAGTCTGTGCGCCCTCTCTGTGCGCCCTCTCTGTGCGCCCGCTCTGTGCGCCCGCTCTGTGCGCCCGCTCTGTGCGCCCGCTCTGTGCGCCCGCTCTGTGCGCCCGCTCTGTGCGCCCGCTCTGTGCGCCCGCTCTGTGCGCCCGCTCTGTGCGCCCGCTCTGTGCGCCCGCTCTGTGCGCTCGCTCTGTGTGCCCGCCCTGTGCCCCCGCCCTGTGCGTCCGCTCTGTGAGCCCGCTCTGTGCGCCCGCTCTGTGCGCCCAATCTGTGCGACCGCTCTGTGTGACCTCTTCCTGCTACCGCCCCGTGCAATCGCTTCATGCGAGCGCTCGGTGCGACGCCCCTGCCCCCCAATCTCATGTCCGCAACCGCCGCTCCCTTGGAAGCTCCAAGTTTCCGTCCGCGGGTGGCGGCGCTTGCCGGACGAAGATGAATGGCCTCGGCCGGGAAATTCGCGGAGCGGATCGGATCGGATCGGGTGCCGCCACCCCCGCGCCGCAATAAGCCACCGCCGGCTGCCCCGCCCCTCGCACCCTCACCCCCCCACCCCGCCTCCCTGATCGATAGGCTCGCGGACACGCTCCGCGCCTTCCTGCCCGCGCGCTGGAGACAAATCCACACGCTCCCACTTGCCCCGCTCACTGAAGCAGGTTGTTTATCTAAGATACAAAAAAGAGCGATGTAAATGATGTTTATCCACTTGATTACAAAACATCTCAGGGCATTTACATCCCATTTATGTCAGGTAGTAACATCAGAAGAAAATTGTTGCTGTACCCTTTTCCTTAATCATTTTGTTCATCCGAAGGGAATTTTAGTTAAGCATAGAAATATATTGTGCTGAAAATGCTTGTTAGTACTTAAATTTAGCAAGTTCAAACACTCGAAGATAAATGAATTTCATATCGTGGATTTCTTATTGTTATTTATCATTCATTTAAAATACGTCTAAGTAACATTTCTTGATCAACTGGATATTTTATTCTCTCATCAGTTCCCTTGCTGATGAGAGTGAATGCGTCCGATTTAACTTTGGTGCAATCTGGTTTCTGTTGGGCGACGAGCGCTTTCCGGTGAAACAAACTTTGTCACTATTTTTAGAGATACAAAATTGGAGTGTAATGGAAAATATGCTGGTTAGTTATGTGCTGTATATTAAGATTGTGAGTAAATGCTCGTTTGTATGTATTTAAGATGTGTGATTCGTAGTATATATTTAATTTTTTTTTCAAAGTTTATTGACTAAAAGGCAAGAAATTTCAAATTAATGTTTCCATTAATCTACAAATTGACTCGCCGTTGGGCATGATTGACCAGTCGTATGGTAATTAGAAATACGAGGAACTTGAGCAAGTTTGTACATATCTCGTGCAATCAAGAATCTTTGTGGCGTATTTATAGAAAAACCCAGTTCAAATGAAGTTACCGGAAAGTCTCTTAGTTATGAAATGATTAACGAGGGTGTACGTTCTTTGAATTAATGAACGCCTGAGAGGTATTTCATTCACAAACGTTATTGAAGTGCTTATGTACAGAATTCCTTCCATCGACATTAATTAAACCAACTTCCAAGAAGAGAACGAGAGGTACACAGTGCAAATCACAATGAAATACAACGGTGCACCTCAGCGTGACTAATAATCTCATATGGCTTCTGGCGGTTGATTCCCTTTTCAAATGCAACACAAATTGTGATTCTAGAAATGCATATTACTACGTCGAAAGTAAACCCATCTATCGCTTCCTGCCAATCTGTCTTCTAATTCCATTGTTTTCACCTTTGATCAGAGTTATAAACTTGCTTTCTAATTGAAGTATCAATGGACGAAGTGGCGTTTCAATATGAACTGGTGTGTGTGGCTGTGTGTGGCGGTGTGTTGACTCAACACAGTTTCGCAAGTCCTTTTTTCCTTTTCTTCCAAGCATCGCATTTTATTGACTTTCGTAAAAATAAAGTACGATTTGATCCAGACGCTAAATTTTAGCCAAAGAAGTGTCCAGGTCAACAAAATGTCAGTAATACACTATACACAGCTCAAATTGCGTGTTTAACTGGATCTCCCACGTTTTTCCAAATTAATTTAATTTCCAATATCTGCAACTACTTTGCTGTTATAATTAAATTGGAATGCATTTTTAATTCATAATTACCGTAAAATGCGTGTAAAAAAATTTTGCACGGTTGCTGCTGGAAAATAGTTAAATCAATCTTTTTGTAAAGTTTTAATTAATTTTATTTTTACTGATTTGTAATATCACCGTACACATACCACATTACCAGAAATAGTCGTGATATGAAATAGCGTATCATTTATCGTAATGTTTGCAACGAATAGTTAAATTAAAATAATTATATGAAATCCATAATATTTCCACCACCTCTGGAAAAAATTCCTTCATCATATACAAGAAACACAGGGCACCGAATTAATTCACTAACGTTTGTTTAGTTCCACTTCATAAGGAAAATTCACCTCTTTTCTTATTTACAATAAATAATTTCTCTGATAAACGGAGGATCTAATCATTTCAATGACGCTCAGAAACATTGCTTGCCAATCCGCGAATGCTTTTCCGCATTTTAGTATATCATTAGCTGTCTAGGAGATATTGCGCTCTAGGCACAATTGCAGCCATACTGCAATCTTCGCAGGTCACAGTATGGCTGCCGAGATGTTGGCAACAGTGCCTAGGACCCAGCCTCTTCCGGATAGTCAAGAATCTATTGACTACGGACGCGAATGCCTACGCGTTCATTTTTCCTCTTGTGGCTACACGTCTAAGGAGATATTTTTCTTACATCCAAAAACATTGCAGAAAATTTTGTAAAATTCTATATTATTTGCACATTTGAACTCGCATACCGGTTGAGATTGTCCTGACTCAAATATTATGATAAATATGGTGTTTAAAAAATGCACTTTTCTGACAAATATTTTTGAAAAAACTGAACTTTTGGAAATAATTTGTCAAACCATATAACTAAATTTGTCAAACCATATAAACAAATTTCCCACTATTATATGTACTTCCTGTATATTATGTGTAAGAGTAAGTTAGAGTTTCAGGTGTGTCTGTAAGATGCTGAGACTGCCTTGTTCATGAAGTTTTAAACTAATTTAGTAACACTCTTTGATTTCAAGCTGTTTGATGAAGGTTTCTTTAAATGTATCTAAGAACGTTATATGAGGAAAAAAAAACTATTGAAGAGAGAATCAACTAAAAAGCATACTTGCTTATATTGGATTGAAAAATTGTGTTAAGATCTGGACGTCCCTCTGCCAAAATTTGCCCGAAGCCGAAAAGGATAAGTCGACGGATTTAATTTGAAAAGGCGAAAAAAGGCCACTTGGAATCAATAGAAAATAAAATTTAGATGGCGGTGTGATGTTGGAATGGATTGAGCAATGCTTTCTGGTAAGGCGCTGGCATTTAATGAAATGCTTGCTCACTAGACCGAAATTCTTTCTTACAATTCTATAGTCTGGACATGATGAGTTTCATCTGCATAATTAAATCGCTTTGGGAATGTTACATCCCAAAGAAAAGTAAAAATCGTATGAAAAGGAATCTAGGTTTTTCTTAAATGCTTAAGAATTAAAGTATTACATCTTGAATGTTGAGTAAAGTCTTTCTTCATCTGTAAACGATTTCTTAAATTAAAAGAAAGAGTTAAAATCTAGACCTACCTAATTGAAATGAAAATTAAATAAATACAAGTAAACTTTTCTATTAGAAAAAGAAAAGTTTCAGCGAAACACTAAGGTAAATAATATTCCGTGTATCCTCAAACATAAACCCATAACATTGTAAGAGATGCGTCAGCATGGGAATTATCTTCATTCATTATCGTTTAATATCTGAGTTACGAACTACACAGAACTGGATTAAGTCACGGCCCCCAGAACAAGAAGTTTTGCAAGGGCTAATATCACAGAAATGGGTACAGTGACTTCATAAATATTCATGTTACTACACCCTCTGTGACTTTCAATTATCTCTCTAGCTCAAATAGCGTCAGGTCTGATTGCGTTATCTACAATTGTCATGTTCTAGGTAGATAGAATGTTCCGAGGGAAAGGCTAAACATACGTACACCGCAGATGATAAAAGTAGAGTAGATGAAGCTCATTTCAGAATCTGAAGTTGTACAGATTCATTTCGCCCTCTACAATTTCTCAGGTCTGAAATCTACTACATGAGGAATATTTTGTGGTATCCAATGAGAGACATATTGCGGCTGACTAGTATCATGCAATAAATAGTTAAAAGGAATCGTCTGGATATAGCTCTCACCTTCCACTTGTTGCGTCAAGTTTTTTCTAAACCAACCTAAACGCCGTTTCCTTCAGACTTCTAGTAAATGTACATGTCATTACATGTTGTTTCTATTGGTTTTACTCAATTTCTACTCCATGACCCTGCATTTAACATCAAGTGCATTTTCAACTTCCTCAAAGCTAAAATGAATTTAATGCCCACAGATTCGTTTACTCTCAACTCAAATATGCTGAAAAATTCAAGAATATTCTTTTGAAAACCTGTACAAATATTTTGATTTTAATTTCGTAATGTATTTGTTTTTTAGGTTTATTTTCTCTTTTGTTTTTCTGAGTTGGTGATTGGTAATTTTAACTTTAATCACCTTTAATTGTAAGGAAAATTATGAAATGTTAAAATGATTAAGGAGTCTTTATTATTAACATTCTGCAAAAATTAGAATAATCTGTGAGATCTTGTGTATTTCTACTATATCGCTTAAGAGACATGTTTGGAACGGAAAATGATTTCATAAGATGAATGAAGAGAGAGAGAAAATTTCTTGGTAAAATTCAGAAATATCGAAAATTCCTGTAAGTTATGTAAATATGAATTTAAATTTAAGTATTTCCAAATCATAGGTCAATATTTTATTTTGATTCTAAGGTTCGTTATACTATTGAATTTTGCAAAACACTATCTACTTAGCGTTATTTCCAGGCAATATATTTTAATTCGCGATCCCTCAGAAACAGTAAATAAGGGAAAGAACTCAAATGACAGATCCAATTTAGATATGTTCACATTAGTGCTGGATGTGCGATATCGTACTTCGTATTGTTCCTTCGGGGCACGGGGAGCGGGGGAGTCGGGCAGTCACATCTGGGCCAGAACGTTTGCAGCTGATAGCGCGAGACATCGGGTGCAGCCATAACCTGCTCTATAAATCAGCTTCATCCCCAGCAAGGTAAAAACACCGCCGGCTGGAGGCGATGGTCGCGGGCGCGACCTCTAACGCTGACCGCCGCAACCACGTCCATTCATTCGCCAGCGCTCCGCCCCGCCCCCGCCACATCCCATCCTGCCCTCACTTCTATCCCCGCGCTCGCCCTTTACCTCTTCCCAGCCCATTCGACCCCGCCCTGCCTTGCTGCCCTCCTCCTCTGCCCCGCCCCGCTCCTCCGTGCCTTCCTGCCCTGACCTCCATCCTCGTGCTCACCCCCTGCTTTCCCTTCCGCCGCCTCTCTCTCCCGCCCCTGCCACGCCCCCCACTTGCCCTTCTGCCTTCCTATTCTGCTCTGCTCCGTCCCGCCGACTTCTCGCTCCGTACGATTCTGCTCCTATCTCCACCTCCGCGCTCACCTCTTCTTTCCCCCCGCCCCAGCCCCCCTCTCTCTCTCTCTCCCGCTCCTGCTACCTTCCTGCACTGCCCCACCCGCACCGACCCCCCCGGGAGCGCAGGGCGGGGGCGAAAGACAAACACGGCCCCTCCGTGTGCCGGCGCGGGGCGAGCGGCTATCGTTTCTGGCCGGGTGGCCGGTTGCCAAGGCGACCGCGCGCCGCGCAGTGGGTCTGGTGACGCATCCACGCGTGGCTAAAATGGCGAGGAGAAACTCCAGAGGACCACACCCCCAAAGCTTCATTTCAGCCGGCGCGGTACTTGGCTCGAATGCGGATTTGTACAACCGCTTTCATTCCTCCCGTTCTGTTCACAGTTCAGGCCAGCGTGATCTACCTAACACTCAACGGACTCAGAAGGTGCTGATATATGTACGAATTACCCCACCGCGTCTACCGAGAGAAGGCAGGTAAAAAAACACAAAAAATTTTACGAAAACATTCTCGAAAAGAAGATAGAATAGTACAATCATGTATCAACAATGCCAATGAACCAACCTCTATTCATAGCTATGAATTATAGAACAGAAAGAAGAAGCGCGATTGGTAGACCGAGAAGAAAAATGGGTTTCTAGTACAGCACAAGAAGATTACATGAGAGAAAGGCTCACGCCACTGACATCTAATGGCTCGCTTTGTCCCGGTGCTTACCAACGAGATTAACTATCAACTTTGAGATGGACCTGCCACCTCAACTCAGCGGCTCCACTGACCGAGAAGACGCAACAACTTCAACTCAACTCTTACTCGCGGGGGCCGGCGACTGTCTGTCACATCCATTCCGCCACACCACCGAATGTGATGAGAAACGAGTGGCGTCTTCAGAGCAGGAAGGCGGGGAAGGGGGCACATACAATGCACAATTAATATTTTTAACACATTTATAACATTCATATATTATACTCCCTATATACGCTAAGCCAAATAAAGATGATGGTTATGTATTATTTGTAAAAAAAAACATCAACACGAGCGTGCTCATAAGAGTTGTATCACTGTACAGGAAATTACCCCAGTACTGAATAAAATAGATTTAAGTCGAATAAATATCAAATAGTTATAAAAGGAAAATAGCAAACACACTTACAACTCTCTACACGCATTCCCTGCAGCACAACACCGTGGCGAAGGTAAGGACCGCAGGAACACTTATTGAGTCTACAAATAATACTCTAAAGAAAGATGACTGTTGTGTATTATTTATAAGAAATAATCTTCCATACGATTCATTTTGAAAGGAAATTACTAATCAGGGGGTACATCAAGTGTGTTTAAGACAAAAGGAATGGGAGTTCGTAGGTTGTGCTATATGGCTATATGGGAACCACAGGCGCACCGCCAACCCACAACACACTTTGCGCTGCAACACATTATCGGAACGACAGTAACTCGGAAGTGTCTTAAGCTCTTAACTGGATAATGGAATACGAGTTACGCTTCTCATTCCGTAATCTCCAAAATGAGACATTTGTTGGAGCCTTATAATCCCCGGCTCGGGCTATAAGAAACGTTCTGAATTTACGAAGTTATTTCCACTTTGAAAGCAGTGCTTTATGAACTGTGGAATGTTCACAGAGGATTCTGCTGGATTTTATTAAATAGGTAATATATCAATATTTCTTCAATGGCATGTTTATTCTTTGAGATGCGACTCCGGTGACTGCTCTCGGGTGATGTTGCAGCCGGTGATGCAGTCGTGTGATGTCAGTTCGGTCGTCATTCAGTTGACGTGCAGGCGTATTTCCTTAGCGTCGTCCGTGCTGTGATACGTTCAGTTTTATATAAAGTGAATTATTGCCAGACGCTGTTTTAAGATTTGTGGACACTCCTAGAATAGCCTCTTATATTTATCTGAATCAGAATTTCTTTGGCACTGCATCGGAGATTCTTGATATTCACCGTTCCGATTTGATCATCCTATTGTGTTTCCGATGGAATCAGCTTTGATGAGTGCTGTTCAATACACCAGGATCCAGAAGAGATGTAAATAGTACCTAACATTTAGGTACTCATCAGGCAGGTATTTAAGTTTGTGACGATAGGGCCATATTTTTGCCTCGTTTCGATGAACTTCGGTTGACCGGTTCTAGTGAATACGCCAGCAACCCAGAATCATACAAAATTAGGTGGCGCTAGCATCTGCTTTAAAAAAAGATGACAATAAGGCAGTTAGCTCTCGTTAACACGAATTGCAATAATACATTTCTCGATAACACAACGGGGAGCAGTGGCTCAGTGCATCAACTGATGTCACTGCAGTGCCTCTGACAGGGAGGTCCTAGGTTCGAGTCCCACAGCGGCAGGATTTTCGACACTAGCTTTTCAGCTAGGTCGAATTCACTCGCTGACTGGAGAAGAATTCTAGCGGCCGGCTGCTTTGATCGGTAGTTTTTCGTGGTTTCTCCGATCAACACCAGGCGAATGCCGGAGCAGTACCCTAACAAATGAACCACGGACCGCGCGCGATCTTTCCTTCCTCTTTCTTGTTCTATCCTCTCCCCTTACACACACACACTTACACTAATATGCACTACACTGCCACATATTCCGGGAGACCGGTCGGGAGCTTAGAGCTTGTCCCGGCTAGGGCGGTTCCCCGTTGGTGGGAGAGTCCTGGATAGGGGAAACCCCGCTAGCCGACGTGTCGTCTAGCCGACGCGATGGTGGGTCGGCGCCGGATCTCGCCATTCACCGGGCGAAGATCACAGCCATATCCCGAGGGAAAACATGCACTACACTTACGGGACTTATGACCTAAGCTATTGACGCGCCCGGAATCAGTAACCAACCAACCCACCAACTGCGCGCGATATTTCCTTCCTCTTCCTTGTTCTATCCTCACCCCTTAGACACACACTTACACAAACATGCACTACACTATCACACATGCTGGAAGACCGGTCGGGGACTTAGAACTTGTCCAGGATGGGGCTGTGCCCCGCTGGTGGGAGATACCTGATTGTGATAAACTCTGCTAGTCGACGGTAGGTCGGCGCCGGATCTCGCCATCCAGTGGGGGAATACCACTCACGATAAAAAAACATGCAATACACTTACGGGACTAATGACCTAAGTAGTTGACACGCCTGGAATCATGAACAATAAATCAATCGATCTATAACACAAAACAATTGATGTTCGAAGACCCACATTTGGTTCGTGTTACGGTGAAATTCATATTAATTAAGACCATGCCCACGAAGGTTTACGGCACTACCCATTTTCTTTTGTATTATTATAACCGAAACTATCTGAGCGTGTAGTTCGAACAATTTATGAAATATTAACACACGTTTTTCGCAATTCTGGGATCAACAGAACGCGAAGCCATGGCCGACGCAAATTGAACCAAATATGACAATCTCGCGCGCTCAAACCCTTAGATTTTTACTTTACTCACTGTAACCATTTAATAGACGCAAAGCGACAATGAATGATGCATGGTCGTTTTCTGTTACTCTAATTATCGTATTCCAGTCAGTTGCTCCATTTTGAGGTATTCGCTATTGGTGGTATTGACTAGTAGCTTGCATCTAGCCATTACTGTACATGATTGGTGATTCAGTTGTACAGGAAAAACTGTTCCTTTCCCTCCCTCAAATTTAAATTCAATAGTAAAACGCATTATCACATCAAATTATGTATTCAAAATAAATAAAGCTAACTTTTATCAGTTTAAAAAATAAAGTTATAATAAAATTACTGTAAAGATACAGTACGCCCTCAGAATTCTTCTTGCTTAAATATACAAAAAATAGATTGCCGTCGCCAACCATCTCATAAAGAAAATGTACGTCAAGCAGAAGGAAACATAAAGATACAAAATTTAATTTTGTGCTGAACATGTACGTTCATGGAAGTACATTGTTTTCAGATGGTTGACATTGTTGCTATTTATACGTCACATATTCAGCAATAAATAATATTGGTGGTGTTAATAATAATAATAATAATAATAATAATAATACCATTAATTTTATTCCATTAATTAATACATTCATTAATTTACAGTTCTAACTTGCGTATGTTTATTTCCAAAATATAAATTACGTTAAATGACACTGCAAATTAGCATACTTGCGTCGATTTGCGATGGGATTCGAGGGAAAGATCTATTTGTTCAGTTTGTTTTTGGATTCCGTCATCCCACATTGTTAGAGAACACCGTGCAACAACTGCTCTACCCTCGCTCCGGCCATGCTACACTGATCCTTGTCGCACAGCCGGATTGTGGCACATCGCATCGCACATGATGCGGTATAGTTGACAGAAGAGCCTCCAGATAGCACTTCAATGAAGATCATCCCCACTACTTTATAGCACCACTTCTGACCGTAGACGGCTGTGAAATATCTTCAATTACATACGAGTAGAGGAAATGGTGAACTAAATGATTGTATTGCTTTATGTCGGAGTCTGCATGAATCTTCCCGGACGATAATATCTCCATCTTCAAAATCGACGTCGACCCGGAAGGTCGGTGAAGATAAAATAAGAAAAGTGCCAAATTCCGACATATACTTGCTGTATTTTCGGTTGACGGTTTGACGGAGAGTTTATGACTATTCTGAAGATGCAAGTATCGCGCTTTGTGAAAATCCATGCAGTCGCAAATAGAAAGCAATGTCTTCCTTTAGATATTCCTTTGGCACGGACATTTAATAGTGCTTCAGCGATTCGGAGACAGAGCTCTTCATGCCACATGAAAAAGTCACTAATTCAGTTTGTGAAAGATCATTGTGAAGATCATTATTAAAAGAGGGTTTCATGCCGTTCAAAAAGGTGTACCGACAAACGAAACATCGATTCTCTTTCAGTTTAATAGTAGCTATTAAATCAAATTTTAAAAGGTGGCATTAGTTGCCTCAGTTTCTTTCGACGATGCCACGTGTTGACCAAGTTTAGAAATTTATCATAATCCCAAACAAAATGTTTTCATGACACTTGTAAATGATTTTTCAAATTAATTAAATGAAAGATCATTACAATACTAACACAAGAAATATAATCGGAATTTAAGGGTTCATTTTCGCCAATAAGAGCATGTACATGGCAATAGTAGAGCAAAAGGATTTTCAGAAAAAGGGAAAAATGCTTTTTCTTAAACTGAAAGCACAACGTCAAAGAATATCTTCTGATGAGCATGAATAGGAAGAAATCCAGAATGAAATCAGATGAAATAGAAATCTTATTTAAAAAAGTTTTCCTACGGAATGAAATTCTTTCCTTCTTTCTTGAAATTGGAAATAAGGTTTGCATATCCCAACGGATATGATGTATTAAAATGTATTTGATATTTCATTTAAACATTTGATATTATTATTTACTTCTTAGCAATGTTGAACGATTCGATTTCGCTCGAGCGTCTTAGTAATAAACACACACTCCTCTAAATGGCAATTCAGATTGACATGGCGTCAAGAGTAAATTGTCCTCGGCCGAGAACGACACAGGTCTGACACGCAGTACTTGTGACTGCAAGTTCAGACAGGATTTTACGAGTAAAACGCGAAGTTACTGACGTCAGGAAGTTGAACTGTCGAAACGAGAAATGCAAGGTCTATGGAAAAGAGGGAATGTTGTAGTGATGAATGTAGCAAGTAAAGCTAACCGTATACTGAATTAAACAGTCAGAATATTTTGAATTCCTAATGAATATACACAAAATTGACGAAACTTAAGTTCATCTGATAAATCTTGTATGAGAAAAAAGTAGCAATAATGATTCGGAAGGAATTAATGATATTATTATCCACAGTTTCGAAAAGAAATATTTGTGAAGTTCAATAACAAATTACATTCCCATTACATATTAAGTGTATACAAGTAAAATAAATGTTGAGAATATTAGCTTGAATTTATTGCATACGTAGATCAGCTACGCTTTCTCAATCGCTCGTCAGTATCCCTCCTTCAAGAAGCAGTGATTCCTTCAAGATCTAGCCCATCGGGAGCAAGCGCTGGGCCCTTGAACTTGTAGCATCCGAGAAAGAAACGCCCCGAGGAGTGTGAGCGAGCAAATAGCACACCCAGCAGCAGCTCTACACGAGTCGCAGCTTCCCCTATTCGACGTTTCACATATGTGTGTATATACGTGCGAGCCAGCGAACTAGCGAGCTAGCGCAAACCTCGGCAACATGAAAGAAAAATCCATTCATATGGCACCCAACGAGAAACGATTTTAGAAGATGTAACAGCTCCTACTAGATATCAGTGAACAATTATGAACTCTGTTTGAATACTTTGGATTCTACCAAGTTAATTTTTGCTACGAAAAGCTAGACGAATTCCAGGCCGACCGTAAAATCACTGCATATAGAATATTCAGACGGAATACGTGCCGTGCTCTTTTAATTTTGGCCGGGAATCAAATATGCGACCTTAAGAACAGAGTGGCACGCTACAGGATGCAACAGGGCGACCGACACGTTTACCACACATCTGTCAATTTGTCTAGTCAGCTAATTTGTTGTTTTAAAAACTCATCTAGCCATACACTTTCATATTTTGCGCCATTTTGATTTCCCAAAGTTTTTATCTCTTCAGTGCCAAGTTTAAGGTTGTAAAACGTTTTGGCTAGTACATTTAAATAACGGAAATTTTATCAATATTATCGTGCAAGAATTTCGAATTTCCATACGTATCTGCATTTAAATGAAGTTGACCGTAGTTTAGTATTTGATACCGTGACCGCCTGCCTTTTCCTTTGAGAGGCAGATGACACATTAAATACTCATCAGCATTTCAAAACGCACGGCACAACCGACAGCCACCCAAAAGGAAGCAAGTCAACCTTCTGTGCCATCCACGGAAGATGCTACGAACGGAAGTTGTCGTCTACTAGAAGAAGAGGTAAAGATTTTACGTATACCATCGAGGCAGCACACTATAAAGACCACTAGCAGAGCCACTAAGAGATGCCTTATTGAAAATATTTTTCAGTATTAATAAAAGGATAATTCATTTAACGGTACGTAGATCACATATAGAGGTAAGATTCAACAGAAGTAGACATGAAAATATAGTTCCCACGTGTTGGAAAATCTATTAAATTTTCAATTTATAAAAAAAATATTTATTTCAGCTTCGATTAATTGCACTAGTGAGCATTTGTATTCCAATTTCAGACGCTTAATGACAGAATTGCTAGAAAGTTATACCGCTACAAACTGTACAATTTTGGGGAAGAAAGTAGGCAGAACATTGCTTGAAAGAGGCATAAGACGAGGAATCATCCCCATTGTACTAAACTACAGTCTGGTGTGTGGTCAACTCTGATTATTTGTATGTCAGTATATTGCAACCAGACGAGGTGCGTTGTGTGAAAAGTTTGTGCGAGAACAGATTAGCAGAGAAGAGAGTTCAGCTGTTTGGGGGGGGGGGGGAATTAACATTAGTTTAGAACCAAGGTCAAGAATTTGTACTCTGCTACCGCTCATGTAGTCGGTTGGTTTTATGTGAGAAAAGAGACGCTAGTATATTATAAAAACTAGTAGGAATCTTTATTTATTTTATCAAAAACACAAAAAACTGATTTATTGGTAAAAACAATACATTTCATTATATGAATATGAACTCATGACTGAAGATTTTTCCAATTTCAATTGTAAAAAATTTCGGGAGAAATTTAAGCATTGTTAGATGTATAAATATATAAATGTGTATGTGTTTGTATTTGATTTTTTCTGTGTATTTATCTTTCTATTTTACACTATTAACTATCAGAATACACTACGTTGACTGCGATCCCTATCGGATATTACTTGAGTAGCTACTGTGGCATTCTTCACATTACTCTACTCAAACGCTGAAGTCAAAAGATTATTCAGGGAAGTACATGTGTCAAAATCTAAGAAACAAAACCAAATCAACGTTAGTACCTTATGTATATACACACATACATACGCACACACATTAAATTTGTACATCTGCAAGCCGTAAAAACCTTGTCATGGCTACGAATTACTAAATGATATTGTGCTCAAAATTAGAACAATGTAAACACAATAAGCTAATTCAAAAGCATATTTTGACTTGCTCAAAGATATGATGTGGCATTGTGGAGAAAGATCATCGTTTTAGAGGAAAAAAATTAAAGCAATATGTAACTTTTCTGCTAGAATACTCATGCCTCTTTTTATGGTGCTATTTTTGTTACGAATCTGATTCTTTTTCAGTTTTGGAATTGGGAACCCAGATGAAAATCATCGGCGTCATGTCCACTCGTTCCTTTTGCCTTCGCGAAGCACTCGCATCTGCTTCCCTTTAGCCTCGAAATAATTTATTGACATCATGATCACGCCGCTTGCTTTGCAGTAGTTGCTCTTGGATAGCACACACACATAGCTCAGTGTGCATTTAATTAATGTATCTCTCTCCAGTTTGCGCTGTTGATACGTAGTTTGCTGTTCTTGTTCCGGTTACATTTACAAGCTTTTTTTGTTCATTTTTTGCTTATGCAACCAGTGGACTTCGCGACATTACTAGGTCGTATGTAGCTCTTGTTTGAATTAAAATGTTTATAAGCACACATCGCGTGATTTTATTTTACAAGTTTTAATTTATGAGAAGCAAAAACATATTCATACGTATTAATTTCTATGAAATAGGAGATTTTATTTGTATGTAACAAAAGTGTTTAGTTCTCTTAATATTCATATTCTTCTTGTTTTAGAAATTAGAAAAAATAGCTTGTTACATTTCAAAACATAAAGAAATGTAAAGAGTAACAATGAACAAACTTAAACCAAAGGAACAGTAATTTGATCAGCTTCAAAAAATGCAACAATCTGGGGTAAACACGTTCCAATTAAACTCTGAATTTTGTCTTTGAACTGACAAATAATTTTATTGTTTCCAGTCATATATTATGAAAATTCAGTTTGTTAATTTTGCATACAGAGCAATGCAAGTCCTAAACTATAATATATTTTTTTCTGTTCATATTGATCGATTTTTGCCTTTCAGTGTTAGAGATAACATACTTTTCTCTAACATTCAAAATATTTCTTTACATAGGTCTCCTCTCCGAAGCTATAGTGAACCAATTTTAAGATGCCAGTACGCTCGAAAAGCTAATAACATCAGAAAAAACAATTAAGAACAAAATATTGTGGGGAATTAACAATTTTTGGCACCTGTCGGATGTGTCGCCCGATGACAATATTTCGTCCCGTATTAACTTAAAATTGATAAAAATAGTCTACTAAATTTTAATTAAACAAGTAGTTTAAAAAGTAAATCATGTATTTAGAGCATTTAGTTGAACTATATTAACAAAAACAAAATTACAATTAAATTAATATTTAATGTTAATTAAAAATAAAATATTTGTAGCATTTGCATAGTAAATTTTCCTTCTTATTTCCACCATAAAGTTTTATAAGGCCCTCTAGTCACCCCCAACCCAAACTTCTTAAATTAACCTTAAACTACCCCCAAAGCAGGGAGAAAACGTTTAATTTGGCGACCTTAATCAGATGGATTTTCTTTAAGTTATATAAACAAAAATATGGTTTCCACGAAGATTGGGGAAATATCTTAAAGTTCGTAGGTCGTAATGCTTTGAAACTGCTCCCTATAGACAATTTAATGCATTCTAGGAAACTTATCTGCATCATCTGCATCACTGAATCTAACTAGTATAATCATTTAACTAACTAATCATTTAATTGAACTAGTGGAGTGATCAAGTGCTCAGAGTGAAGTAAGAACTCGAGTGAGGTGAGGTATGCACTCGAATATACTGACGGAAGAGGTTTTATACTTTTGAAAGTATGTCAAGTATTAATTTTAATAAATGATCTAGTGAAGAAGATTTTTCGTAGACTTATTGCATTTGTATAAATTCCGGGATAAATATTCTTTGACCAGACATAGGTCTAGAATGCAATTTTAAGGGTATTTTTTTAAAGTATTTGTATACTTATATTGATTAGATTATGTACTAGTCACACACACTTTGTGATTATTATAATTCTATCACTTATTTGACAATAATTGATTTTATGAACCCCTTTATATGCGTCACCTAGCAGATAGTTTTATTAGATCAAAACTAATTAGGAAGGTTAATGATGAGATTTTATTCGTAGTGTGAAATGTTGGTAATCACGAACAAAATTCACTGATACTATATAATACACGAGACATACATTTTTCCAATTAAAACTTTAATTAAAGATCAGCAAAAATATTAATTATTTGGGAAATATTTAATGATATTGAAATTAAACGATCCGTATTATACCACGTTTTAATTAAATGAAAATAGAGATTTTGAAATAAAAGGACGATTATTCTGGAATTATTACCTTTGCAGTTTCACTGCACCATCAAGAGAAACGTACCTGGAAATGTTTTTTGCAATTAAAATAGTGCATGAATAAACATATATTAACTTTGTAGTAAATTAAGAAAAAATGTTTTTGATAAAAAACCTTTTACCTGTAAAGCATGAAAATATGCTTGGACAATTTAAAAACTGCCGCTGCTAGCTATTAAAATTACAATATTTTTGGACATTTAATTAGTCTAAACTACAATAGAACTAGCATTTAACTAAACTTAATGTTACATTGCTTGATTTCTTTGTCTATAGAACTTCAAGAAATACATTGAACCTTCCACTTGGTGCATTTCGCGATTACTTTTGTACGTTCTCACATGAGACGCGGCTGTATATATGTAGTAGTGGTATAATACAAAAGAAGTGAATGCTAATAATGAAAATGACAACCCGTAGTCTCTTTCCTGCAGCCATCTTTTCAAGCTAATTGGAATATTCTCGTTGCATTGTCACTTCATATGATTTAGTAGTTTGCGCAGAAGCTGCTGATTTTGAATAACTTTGTGATCAAACAGTTAAAGTTACTGTTAATTTAAAGAATAAAAAATAAATGTTACAAATTTCTGTGGCAAGTAGGGAAATTGAAAATGATCACTTTTTGTCAATGAAGATGTGGTGGGAAATTTTATACAAACGGATTTAAACATCGACGGTTTCTTCTGTTTTTTAGGAAACTCCTTACGCACATATGTACGGAGGGTCACGTTCAGTCTCCCTCTAGGAGATTGGATGCATGTTTGCGCCAAACATATGTGCATACGGGGTTGCGTAACAACTAGGGGCAAATATCTTCAAACCTGCAACACATTTCCCACTATATTTTTATTGATCACAAGTGACTATTTTCAACCCGTGTACAAGCCCTAGAAATTTGTTACATTTGTTTTACGATATGAAAATATGAAATTTTGTACAAGTTGTCTGAACTCGTAATAAAGAAAAATTGAGAGATGTAGCGTCGGTTACCATGGACGCGAGTTTTATGGAAAGATGTGATCGGTTGATGGGCACTTGAAGGAGGGCTGGAAATATTAACGTGCAATTCTGATTTTAAAATACAATAGTAGCGACTTTAGGATATTGGTAATTTGGCGAAATCTTGGACAAACTTACAACTACCGATTAATTTTCTTATTAAAGTAAGGAACAAGATATCCGCGGAATTGGAGAAGGTAACTTTTGCCGATTGTTTCTGGATTTATAATTTCATGAACAATACATTTGCTTGTATTTGAATTGTGCTCTTATTTAAATTACCTCAAGAGACATGCCAAATGACTGCAAAATTTTGTGAGTAGCAATACATCTGGAAGTGAATTTATCGTTCACGGGCATTATCGCGTCTTTGCTCTTTACGTCTTTGCTCTTTACAGATTTACAAAAAAATAATTCTTCTCGCTTGAATTCAAATTTAATTGAACTTTTTTCCGCAAGATTTTCTCTCGGAGCACTCGTTTAAGATACCTGCTGCATTAGCGGTTCGTCGGAAGCAACACGCTGTGAGAACGAGACTGTGACAAACATTCACAAATGGTTAAAAAGGTGTATGGAGATGATGCTGTGTATTGCTGTCCAGTTACTCGGTGGGCTTCCAGATTATCTGGTGAATTAGGGCAAGCGACTACGCAGTGGCGCTCTCACATTCATATTCTCATTCAGATATTCATATTCTCATTCTCAGATTCATAACCTCATTTTGGCTGACAAAAGCGTAACCGTCAAATAATTATTAATAAAAATGGGATCAGGAGAAGCGAGTAGGTGCAAAGTATTGAAGGAATTGCAGTTGCAAAAGGTTGCTGTCAATTGGGTTGCAGGAGATGATGACTCCATTATGAAGGATGTTAAACAGCGGCTCAGACGTCCTGGCTCAGACTTCTACAGTGCAGATATACTTACCTTTGTTTCAAGGAGTCTTAAGGCAGTACAAAAAGATGGATAGTTTGGGAGAAATTACATCTTGTTCCCCAAAGATGGATCAACGTAGTGTAAAAATTGAATGTTAAAAAATTGTTGAGCATTACTTTTAAGGTAACCCTCGTACTTCGCACGGTCCACGGAATCCCCACCCAGAACGGGTGTTTACCGCGCTCGCACTCTGCCTGTACCCTTCAGCGTGATGCGCCTGCTGGAGTCTGCCCTTAAGGCCGCCCGTGCTATTCATAGCCTGCGAAGTCGCACGGCGGCAGCGGCTGCTTGTTAGTGCAGGGGCGTTCACAGGTGTCGCGATCGTCGATGGTTCGCGTCCGCTTCGACTCGACCTTTGCAGGGAGTCGCTCAACATACAGCTGCCGCTGCCGGCTCAAGGGGTCATCTCTCATAAACGATAGGACCGAGTGCTCATTCCTAACGTATAACTGATGTAGTAACGTGTGTAATATATAATACACAAGTATATTTATATATTTAAAAGTGCATTTTTCTCTACTAAAAATATCATTCCTTCCTTCGATAGAGGGTTTACGACTTCCTCCAGTTCTGCTCTATGGCCAAAATCATTCCACAAAACGTTAACGTGACACAGAAATTGTTGTTGAGTATCAACAAGTATCAATACTTTTGTCCTTACCATTTACTACACCTGTCCGTGCATTGGAAGTATAACAATGCAAATTTGTTTTTACGGTAAGCGATTTTGGATTAGCCGAGTCGTTCCAGCTAGAAAGGTGAAGCAAAAAGATGCAAAAGAATTTTCCTTGAGTGCAAGTAATGAAGGAAACTTCTGCAAATCTCTACCTTTAAGAGGTATATGCCGAAATGACTGATGGATAGGGAAACCTAATATTTATTACATAAGACGATATTTATTTACTGAAGGAAATTATAGTCCCTTTGAAGTGTCCGGCAAACACAAGTCAACAACTGAGATCAAAGGCAAGGTTAGGAAGGAGTTAGGATGTGTGGCTGTACGTAACGATACTTCTCATATTGATTGACTTCCTGGGGTTGGAGCTGCGCTCAAATGCAGGTAACCGATGGCTGAAAGTTCGAACCCTCCGTATGACAGGTAGTAATTTTGTTTTCTGACGTGTTCCTCATACCAACACGAATCCCATCTCAACGTCCTCCCATGCATAATCATTTGTACAAAAATGTTATTTTTGCCATGCAGTACGCTTCCCAGATACACATCCTCCGATTTTGTTCTTTCGGGGTTCACATGACTGCGTTACAAACTTTGATAGTGTACATCGCCGTGATTATTTGACGTGTTTTACGTTTGCAATTTTGAAATCGGGATGCTACGCTTAATTGGTGTGATTAAAAGTAATGTACTATATAGGTGCAGCGCAGAGTTTAATAATGAAATGTGAACAACATATAGCTGTAGCTACGTGTCTTTAGGGTTTTTATTGTATTTACTGCGTCTGATTTAGAAAACAATTTATAAAACTTCCGCAATATCTAACCTATTTCTATAGATTTTACATTGTTCATTATGTATCTCATCTGTTTATTTAAATTAATATAATTTCTTATGTTAATTATATTGGTTTATCTATTTTATTCTCTGTAGAGCCACTAAAGTTGGGATAAAATTCATGAAACATGCGCATGGCTAATTAAATATATTTTAAATAAACTTTCTGATTGATTCTTCCAGGATCCTTAATCAATTCATAAAACGTTGGCATTTAATGTTTATCTATAAATCAACATTCGAGACGTGTATGTTTTGAAAACAACATAATGCCTCCATTTATCTACTATAGAAAGCCTTAGGATTGTACTTTCCACGAAAACGTTTAAATCACTGAGGCTATTGCTGTCAGAGGGCGGGGCGGTTGGGTCTTGGCGAGGAGGATCTGAGTAGTTCGGGTGAAGCGGAGCTGAAGGTACTGCCGACTCTGGGCCATAAACTATTTTATGCTAATTATAAGACCAATTGTAGAAAACGTCAACAAGGAATGAGTTTGGTGGTCAGAAAATCGAAAATGCCCAATGACTGATGCTGTGTGTCAACGTGCTTCATAAGAACATCAAATTTGGGAAGCCGCCGGCGAGTATGCAACCTGCTGTTCACCGATGACTCAATTGCTCGTGTGGTGGGCGCATTGAACACCCAACCAAGACAGCTTTTCTTTTTTCTCTGTGGGCATATCCCCTGAAACTACCCCCGTTGTCCGGTGACGTGAACAGCGCTTGTGACGTCTGAGGTAGCAAGACAAACGGCGGCAGAGGACACCGGCCGTGAGTGAACCGGAGGGAGCGTGCGAGGGTCTGGCAGAGACAGAGCGCCAGGCCGCCCGGAGTGACTCGAGGACGAAGGAAAGTCTGCGTTGATGAAAGATACCGCCTGCCCTCAAGCCCGGACTTAGGGTTCGAAGTCCGGTGGACCCGAAATCAGTGGGGGCTCGACGCCTGAAATTGAACACAAGTGTAATCCACGACTCAAATCACGAATTTTCTGAAAAATACTAATTAAGGATTTCTGAAACATAACTGTCCATTAACATAATTTTACAAGTGATAATTTCGTATATAAAGGGTCTCAGAATAAATGATAAAATTTAGGGCGTCAAAGGTGATCAGACGTTGCCAAAAGGCATGTTGGGGAATTCTCATAAAATGAAACAGGCTTAGGAGTCTCAGGGCATAATTTGAGATCACTGCAGTGCCTCTGACCGGGAGGTCCAAAGTTCAAGTTCTGACAGTGGACGGATATTCGTCACTAGCTACATAGCTAGGTCGCATTCATCCCCGGAGGAGAATTCTGTCGGCCGGCAACTCCGATCAGCACCAGATGAATATCGAAGCAGTATACTCAAAACGGGCCATAAACCAAACGTGATCGTATCTTTCTCTTCCTTCTCCTGTCCTCACCCCATACTTACACACCGTTTAATTTCCATGCACCACACTACCGAACATGTCGGGAAATCAGTCGTGAGCTTAGAGCTGGTCGTGGCTGGGGTGATGTCCCGGCTGGTGGGGATATCTGGATCTTAAAACACAGCAATCTGACGTGTAGGTCGGCCCCGGATCACACAACCGAGCGGGGGAAGGAGAAATACCGCCACCACCCTTGAAAAAAGATGCACTAAACTCACGTGAATGATCACAGCATTTGAGTCACTCGGAAACACGAAAGTGGTTTGCCCCTGACTAAAGGCAACTCATCATATGTCGGTGATTGGCTGAGACGTTCAGATCAGAGGCCAAGCAATTTCGGGTAACCGTCACGCTCCAATGCACGGTGGTGCAGGGTGGTGCATGGTTCGCATGATTTGGGACAAAAATAATAATGATTTTTGACCCACACATGACCTTGAAACTAGTATAATTTATTAAGACCTAATAATATTTACGTTCATATTTATGTTTTCAGCACTGTACATTTAAACTTACAAGTAAGTTAAATTATGATGTTAATCTAACATATTCAGAAATTGCTTTAATCACAACTGTATTGGACTTTCAAGTACGAATCATAAAATCTTACAGGAATAATTTTGGACAGGAATATTAAGGATCAGGATGTTGCCATGAGTTGTGCTGAAATTTATGGTATATTATCTATAGTTCTAAACTGAGGCATTCTCATCCCTAACCTAGGTAAATATTTTGGCTCTATGATTAAATTCGAACCTGGTTTTCGTAACAACCGTCATGTGTCACAATTAAACGGTTCGTTGAGACCAAAGCAAGTAAAGATTTTCGGAAAGACCTTAAAATCCTTCTCATCTCTTGACAGAACATGTCGATGGGATCGTTGTCGGGTCGCTGAGCCAAGAGCGTAAGAGAAGTACAGAATTAAAATAATTGGTGCTAAAACAGCAAATACTTTCTCGCATTATTTCTAACTTTTTGAATTTTCAAAAATTCAGGGAGTTCAACAAAAATGAGACCTGCGTCATTTCTTTAACGTTAGCTCTACCGATGTAAGAAAAAAAAATTAGAAAATGGAACCTGCTTTGAGAATTTTGTCTATAAATTATATTAACTTAAAGCAGAAATTTGGAGAAAACTATTTTTTTAAATGTACATTAATTTTTAAAGATCTAAGTCTCTAAATCATTAATAATTTTGGTATTGTGGTGAATTACTGTGTAATTATTTGATGAAAGGGGAAACGGGAAAACCACAAGGAAAATTGAAGTGTTCCCTCTTTGTTCTACAAACAGCACTTCATGTGACTGGGCTTTGAGTTCTGTTACATGCGAGTTAAAAGTTGCATCCACTGCGTATGCATATATTCCGGTTTAAAATACAATCCGTCCCCTTTTTAAGTGTACTTCCTTCTTGGCATAGCAGATGGCGATCTTACTGTTGCCCTATGCCATCTTTGCAGGACCAAATCACTGATGATAAGCCAAATATCTTGCTTCAACCTCGAGAGAAACTGCTCTTGAATCGCTTTGTCCTGTACAAATTCCACATAAAGCAATTTACATACCGGTGGTTAGAAATAAGAGCACTGATGACTGCGCTAGTTGGCTTTCAACGCAAGAATGAGTGAAGGATTAAAATGCGCAGGCGGGATGCGCGTGTTTAGTTGCTTAGAAGTACTTTAGTAGTACACAAGGCCAGGGAGTCATAAGAAACGGATTGTATTTTAGAGCAAGTGCAAAATGCTTCGGAAATTTTGGGATAGCTTGACACAAAGATGCTTCATATTAATTGCGGGAGCCGGAGGTTGTTACATTGCCGGAAGAGCGTGATCGACAAGAGTCAAATTAGCTAATCAAATTTGCGATTACTTTCATTAGATAATCTAACCATCCACACCCCAACTTCCTCCTTCAACCTACCTTCCTCTTACGCGTAGCTTCGTCCTTACGACCATCTCCCCTCTTACCCCCAGCCTCGTTACCCCTAACCGTTACCCTTAGTCCTCCATACACGCAGTGTACTCCATACCTTCAGCCTCTTCGTTATCTCAGTCTCCTCCTTACCCACATCATTTCCTTACCGCTAGCTTTCTCCTCACATGCAGCCTTATCCAGCCCCTACCTACTCTGTATCTCCAACATTCTCTTTACCCTAACCTTCTCCTTACCACAACTTCCTTTTATCCCAACTTCTCTTTACCCCAACTTCTCTTTACCCCAACTTCTCTTTACCCCAACCTTCTCTTCACCCCAACCTTCTCTTCACCCCAACCTTCTCTTCACCCCAACCTGCTCTTTACCCCAACCTTCTCTTTACCCCAACCTTCTTTTTACTCCAACCTTCTCTTTCTTTACCCAACCTTCTCTTTACTCCAACCTTCTCTTTCTTTACCCAACCTTCTCTTTACCCCAGCCTCCTCTTAATCCCCAGCCTCCATTTAACCCCAGCCTTTTCTTTACCCTCAACCCTCTTTATGACCGCAGATTCCTCCTTATCCACTGCCTTTTCCTTAGCCCCCGTAGCCGTCTTCGTAGACCCAACCTTTTCCTTAGTCCCAGCCTTATCCATAGCCCCAGCGCGCTGCTTACCTTTGCTTCCTTTTCCTCCCCAGCCTCCTCCTTATCCACGCCTCCTTAGCCCCCATACCTTTACTTACCTAGTGCTTCGTCCCTACCTCTGCCGCCCCTTACCACCTACCTTCTCTATACCTCCTGCTTTCTTTTTCTCCTCTATCTATATATCTTCCCTATCTCTGCCTACTTCTTACCCCTATCCTCCTCCTTAGCTCCGACCTATTCCTTCCCCCGCCTTCTCACCCACACGCTCCTCCTTACTCGCACCTTGCTTTTTAGCTTCTGAAATCATACTCCGCGCTCGGTCGATCAAATTTCGCGAAAGGCTCCAATTAAATCTCGGGGCCGTCGCGCAGCGCCTCGCCTGGGCGCGCGGAGGAAAGAACGGCGCGGCGGCCGGGAGCAAAAGGACGATCGCGGCCGCTATCGGTTTCCCGGGGCCTCCGCCCCCGCCCCGCCACGCGCACAGTGCGCCCTCGCCCCCAACACGCCGCGCGCGTGGCACGTGATCGTTGGGAGCGGACTTTAACCACCTAAATATCTCCAAAAATGATCAATAAAATGTTATTAAAATGTTTTTCAAATGCCATAAAAGCATAGAAAAATAAAAAGTAAAAAACTGATAATGCCCTAAAAGCCAAAAAAGAAAAGATGATCAAAACCAGTTCAGATGAATAACTCAACCTGTTGGATACATTGCTGTTGTAATCAAGGTCTCTTCATTTCTTTCAAACGTTTGGTTTGGACCAGGAAAATCTCTGTCTTCGGTTATCCCAAAATAGAGTGAACCGATCGTGACGCTAATAGGCGTTTCAGGATCTTTAGATTACATACAACGGTTGACATTACAGTGTCTCTGTGAAGAAATCGAATAGAGTACTCAGGAATTCTGTGGGGAACATGTGTTGCATCTCATAAATATTATTTGGGGAAAGTACCATTAAAATTATTTAAAACGGATGAAATTAGTGAAAGATGCTTTAAAAATGACAGGAAAAATTTGAAAATGACAAATTAATGAAAATAGACGAAAAATGAAAAAATATCATATAAAAATGGATATTTTCCTTTTGTCATTACATAAAATTAACGTCTACACAAAAAAAGCATTGTTTTAAAGTGAAAAGAAAAAAATGACATTCCATTAAAGACGCCCCCTAGCGATCATGCAGTGTTTCCAATGTAATTTTGACGTGAAAACATATTTCAGTCGCTCTTGTTCGCAAATATCTCTTTATAACTGCTTTATAACTTATAACTTTATAACTTTATAACTTATGACCCAAAGAGCGCCGAGAAGCGAATATATTGTGACAATTTTGAGTATCCACTGAGTTGAAAACAGATTGTTCGAATTCGAGATTCTTGTCTTTCCTTGCCAATGCCTTTTTTTACAGGACAGTTCCATCACGCACTACAACGGATGTGAGAGGGGCAAAATATAATATGGTTCGCATTTTGTAGATGGTATCGGCAACTATTCTGTGTATTGCGTTCGTATCACTTCGCTTTTGTACAATGCTAGCTTGACCGTACCCTGAGGTTAGTTTAATATAACATTTACTTCGTCTTTGTGTATCAAATTGTCTATAAAACATTTACACATTATGTATATTTGTATCATTTATACCTTAATAATTCAATTTCAAAAATTTGGAATAACTTCATCTTAAGCTTAATTAATGGTTTACAATTGGGCTAAAATATGTGATAATGAGTCAACCTGTACAAAATTGTGGAATTTGTTAAAGGATTTTTCAGTTTTTAATGTTTTTATGTGATTTGCCTGATGCATTAGTGTAAATTATCAAGCATATAAAAATTAATTTTGTTTTTGAGAATCATTATTTCTAATTACTTTAAGAAGGTTACAAAAAATATTTCATTTTACTTTTGAACTTAAGAAATCAAATGATATTGTAATTTTTAATGCCATCTTGTATTGTGTTGTAAAATAACAAACAAAAATTACAGTAAACATCAGCACATTGGATTAGCTGAAATTACTTTCTACAAAGTACCCTTTCGCGTGCTTCCCTGCTGGCGTAAAACTTTCATTGTGGTAACATTGCCATTGTGATTTATGCCAGTGCCGCTCCTTGTTTGAGTTTTAGCTCGTTCGGTTCCCATTACAGTCACGTATGACGGAAGTAATCAAATGTCACCCTCTCGACATGGAAACGAAATGATAAGAAGTAGTTAAGAGAAGTTAACTCAAAACTAATCGATAAAGCACAAGCGGTTAAAAACAATTGATAGGTATTAGTTCTCCTATTACCAAAAGTACTTACGATTTCCGGTGGTGTTGCGTCGAAAGTACAGGCTTCGTCAGCAAAGTACTACGTTACAGTTGCTTAAATTTGAAGCATGACAACATTATAACAAACCTTTCAAAAACAAGGTCAATCGATTTATTTTCTTTCTGGAGTAGCTACATCAGAGTTAATAATCAGAACTGCCATCCATAAACTCACAGTTCTACAAACGTCTCCTACCGGATTTGAGTCCGAGGGGTGAACCAATGGGGATGGATATTCCATGGAAGGAGAAATGGATTATGTGCGGTCCATGATCCTTTAAGATGTCGCGTTTGCCTGGATTTCATTGGAGGGAACCTCAGAAAGCAGCTATCTGGCTTCTAGAATTCTCTACAATAGAACGCAGCTTGTATCATCGCAACGGTTCAAGGTTGCCTTTGAAAGTTGAGCCACTAAAAGTCAATCAGTCACTCCGTCAGTGAGTGAAAGTCCCTAAAGTTCCTGTTGAATAAATTTAATTGGGTGGATTTTCTCGCTGAAGTGTGTGAACTTCAAAGATCAGAACGGAAATCAACTTTTTGTTTTCATGTATGCAAACCACAAGAGAAGAAAAAGTTGGGGGGCATTCCAATAAATCTAACTGCACAGCTCGCCAATGGTCTTATAAAGAGAGACAATTAGATACACTGGATTTTCGAAGTCCAAAATTTCAAGAAAAACACAGCAAGAATAGTGTGAACAAAGAATTGTGAGCAGAGTATTTCATATTATATTTTCTTTTTTCATTTTGAATTCGTAGAAGCCATAATGACGTGAGTAAAAAGTAATTAATATAATGTTCATTATGGCACGGGAAAAATATACGCGTTTTTCTTTTTCGATGTTGCATTTTTTTTTACATTTTTTCATTTTTTCGAGATATATTTTTACAATTGTATCTTCAGCAGAGAACATGAAAGTTGAAAAATATTTTGCAACCCCCTTGCTTTTAAGATTTTTTAATTTGAAAATTTTAATTTCTTTTATAATTATGTAATTTGAACAAATAATTACATGCTAAAATCCATGGCAGTCTCAATTCATTTATTTTTAATTTCTCGCTACCGCTTACGTAGTACAGGGAATGTTATGTTCAGCCGAAAAATGGCGAATTTTCGTCCTAAAAACTCATATTACAGGGCTATAGTAACAAAAAAGTGGATAAATACAGTTCCTAAATATAGAAAATAATCTCTAACACGTGGTGTAGCTAGAATTCATGTTTTATGAATCCTTAATACCAAAAAATTGAATGACAGAATAACGTCTGTCCGTCTGTTTGTTCATCCGTGAACAACGCTAGCGGCTAAACTATTCAGCCGTTCAGCCATCTAAAACGGATATTCCTCAATCGATATGGCTCATGTCGCGGCCACATGAATTTGAAAGCGATATTTTAATTTTGCGGCTTACATTACATGAATGCCCTGGGACGTTTCGAACATTTAAGAAAATGGCTCCATCGCTTTTGATTCTTTTTTTGTTGGATAGTGCGAAGGACGTTTAAGAGAATGGTGCTGATCTTATGTTCTGTGAAAACTCTGGTTTTTCGAAAATTGAAAAACTTCCAAATGTTTCGGCGCCTTTCTACAACTATAACTATGAAGATAGGGATTTTTTCTGTTAATAAAATATGCTCCTTAAAGATAGATTTTGAAATAAGATCATGTACAATTTTTTGAAACTTTGAGTGCTTTTCGCGTAATTTTGCGTAAAAGTACGCGCGAGAAAATACCTATTTTAGCACTACTAATTTTAATTTCAAAATAATTTAATTTGTTTTATAATAACGTATTTTGAACAAATATTTCCATTCTCAAATCCGCGGAATAAAATGCTTTTCATTTTATTATTTTCCCATCTTCTGAATGCCATTCACAAAACATTGTCCGTATCGAAGCAGTGCACAAACGCAATTTTAAGCCTGGATACGTTTTGAAGAGCTCTACACAAACATTTGTCCATCTCATTGTGCAGAACACGCTGATGTTGCTTTTTTTTAAATCCGAAATTCCTCATCCTATGTTAAAGTTAGGGATGAGGAAAAAGAAATTGCGTGTTGGTTAGGGTACTTCTTCGGCATTCGCCTGGAATTAATAGGAGGGAACCACGGAAACGGACGATCAAAGCTGTCGGCCTCTTGGTCTCTACCACACAGCGTGTTATTCTCGCCCCATGTATTTGGCCGGTATCGAAAATCCGGCTCCATCCGGAATTCGAACATTCCGATTCAACGCTTCGAATCCCAATGCTGCTTTTAGTTGCGAACTGTTGACATGCCTAATTGCAAGCAGTTTGTTTGCCGCAAGCTCCACATGAAGTAATCGGGATTTGAGCACTGATACCGAGGTATTAGAGCGTGTGGTCTGACCTGGAAGCGACGGGTCGCCGCATTCCTGAACTAATAACCTGCCCATTCATGTCAAATTCAAAACTTTATGCGTTTCGTGTTAATCATCATATTTTTTGTCCAAATTCCTCTCTAATAATTATTTTTAGATTATAGGGAATGTATGGTTCATAATCTGTAAACGTTTTAAAAATATTTTGAATATATTTAATTGGTATTTGATTTCATGATATTAATACTGAACGTGTCACGAAATCTTACCCCAAAAGTGAAATACACTAATTAATTCACCCTAACATCTACACCTGACCACCAGACGCGCCTGGCATCGCAAGAAGAGAAAGTATTGAAAACCGGAAATCAGCGAATTTTCGCCAGAAAAAGCCTTTATTGCAAAGCCCTAGTGAAGCAAAATTGAATAAAGCATGTTCCTGTCGGTAGTAAATTACCTGTTTATTACGTTGTGTAGTCATAATGCATGTTTTGTGGGTCCTTGCTGCCGAAACTTCGATTGACAGCTAAACATCTGCTTCTCCGTCCGTCTGTCCGTTTGACTGTCGCTCTGCGCGGCAGTCTAGCGCTTAAATCGATTAGACGATTTTCTCCAAAATTGATATTTCCTGGCCGATTTAAATGAACTCGAGGTCCTCTGTGTCTGAAACGGATATTTTGATATTGGGGAGTAGGTAATTTATTCGAAACCTCAACATTAGCAAAATGTACTCAAAAATGGTTCCACATGTTCCACAGGTTTATTTGCAGACGATTGTGTTATATACCGAAAAATAAAAAGTAGCGCTGACGAACTAATATTACAACAGGATTTAGAACATTTACGTGATTGGGCTAAAAAAATGACATGGGAATTAACGGATCGAAAAGCAAAACAATAACGTTCGGGCGGGGACGAAATTATGAGGAACCATACTATCGTTTAGGTGAGGTCGTCATCCCAAGAGTCGCATCATGCAAGTACTTAGGCATTCATATAGATAGTAAATTAGGGTGGAAGAAGCATATAAATCAGGTAGTAAGAAAAACGTGGAAGTCCTTGCATTTTGTAATGCGAATTCTAAAGAAAAGTTCTGCAAACGCAAAAGAATTAGCATATTTTTCGCTGGTTTGCCCCCTCATGGAATACGGAGTGGCATGTTGGGATCCATACAGAAAGTCGCACCGGAAAAATCTAGATAGAATACAAAGGAAAGCGAATAAGCTTACCTATAGAACTAACGCAATAAAAGCATGGGAACCTCTAGAAACGAGAAGAACAAGGGCGAGGCTTTGCGCTCTTTATAAATCGTACGTAGGTCAACCAGCTTGGAAGGAAATTCAGGTTAGACTAAAAAAACCAAATTATTTCGGCCGAAGCGATCACACTCAAAAAATTCGAACAAGGAAACAAAATTCAGATCTTGGAAAATTTTCCTTTTGTAACAGAACAATTAAAGATTGGAACAGTTTACCCGCAGCAATTTTCAAAGCTTTTCCTCCAAGTGTCCGAAGCTTTAGAAATAAGTTTGAACAATATGAGAGTAATAGACATTAAATGAGTAAGTGCTGTGAAGTGCTGTGAAGTGCTGTGAAGTGCTGTGAAGTGCTGTGAAGTGCTGTGAAGTGCTGTGAAGTGCTGTGAAGTGCGGTGAAGTGCGGTGAAGTGCGGTGAAGTGCGGTGAAGTGCTGTGAAGTGCTGTGAAGTGCTGTGAAGTGCTGTGAAGTGCTGTGAAGTGCTGTGAAGTGCTGTGAAGTGCTGTGAAGTGCTGTGAAGTGCTGTGAAGTGCTGTGAAGTGCTGTGAAGTGCTGTGAAGTGCTGTGAAGTGCTGTGAAGTGCTGTGAAGGGCTGTGAAGTGCTGTGAAGTGCTGTGAAGTGCTGTGAAGTGCTGTGAAGTGCTGTGAAGTGCTGTGAAGTGCTGTGAAGTGCTGTGAAGTGCTGCGAAGTGCTGCGAAGTGCTGCGAAGTGCTGCGAAGTGCTGCGAAGTGCTGCGAAGTGCTGCGAAGTGCTGCGAAGTGCTGCGAAGTGCTGCGAAGTGCTGCGAAGTGCTGTGAAGTGCTGTGAAGTGCTGTGAAGTGCTGTGAAGTGCTGTGAAGTGCTGGTCAATGTAATTCAAAGCAAAAACAGTGTAGTGTAGTGTAGTGCAGTGCAGTGCAGTTAAGTGTAGTGAACACGATCAATGAATTTAAAAAAAATTACACAATATTTATGTAGTTTGTGTTAAATTTTAGAATCACCGAAATATAATTATTGGATATCATGACAGTTGAAATATTTGTTGAAATACTTAATATTAGTGATAGTATGATTATTGCATGTTCGGCTTTCATTGTACTGATTTATTATTATTGTTATTATTATTAATATTGTTATTATTATTGTAATTATTGTTATTTAACTACCACCGGGTCATACCCAATTGCAGTTCAAATAAATGTATGTATGTACACTTTCCCTCAGATAAAGTGGCCGGCAAAATTCTATTTTCCACACCACGCCGACAAACTTGGACACCCCTCGGCCAGGGGGAGGGCAGGGGGAGGAACGCGTTGAGCAATCGCTAGCAGGTAGAACCACAGTTGTCTGTGATTGGTGCAACATCCCAAGGGGCAGAAAGAACGCTGTCTCAGGGGGAGGGGGCTAGTTCGTTTACGTACGAGACGGAAATATCGTCATATTTCCCTGCCGAAGGAGATAGTTTGTCTGCGCGTACGCCACGACGAAAAAAATATTTCTAAGCGGAGTTTTCCGTCCAGAATGATTGTCTATAAACCAGTAAATATTTATCATTTTAGCAACAATTATTCTAACTTTTAGTAATCGATTTGTAACTCCTGTCAAACTGCTATTTTGAGATATTCATTTCAAGCACAATTTGCGGAGCCTTCCCGGCCGTTCTAACGCATATTTCGAATTTGTTTATAAAATTATAAATTGTTGCAAAATTGTTAATTCGCGGTTTTTGGTTTTGGGACATCAAGAGACTCTCCCCCTTTAGATTTGCAAAATTTGGAAATTGTTTATAAATTTGCAATTGTTGCAATTTTTTATTGTCTAATCTGAATGGCGTTTAAATGTGATGCAAAATTACGGAATACGGTCGGTGCTATTATATCTCGTTCTCCAGATATATGTAATTGTTTATAAGAAATTAACATTTTAGTAGACCCCATTTGTTTGCGCTTAATTCATTCGCGCTAGCAGAATAGTGTGGGATGGGCATACTGAAAAAACAGTTCTCCAATGCCGCGCTTTTGCCTGCCACATACGCTTAAACTGCACTTGCTTGTAAACAAATTCTGTGGCCAATTTAATTATGCTAAATTCGTATTTTTACGGCAAGTATGAGCATAATTTTTATTTGGTTTTTATATTCTCTTTTAAGTCCTACAATTTGCAAGTCGATATATTTATCAAATAAGAAAGAAATTGATTATAAAAAAATATTTTTCAATGTGCATTACACGAAGAGAGAGTGAGGGAAACACGAAGAGAGAATGAGGGAAACACGAAGAGAGAGTGAGGGAAACACGAAGAGAGAGTGATGGGAAACACGAAGAGAGAGTGAGAGAAACACGAAGAGAGAGTGAGGGAATCACGAAGAGAGAGTGAGGGAAACACGAAGAGAGAGTGAGGGAAACACGAAGAGAGAGTGAGGGAAACACGAAGAGAGAGAGAGTGAGGGAAACACGAAGAGAGAGAGAGTGAGGGAAACACGAAGAGAGAGAGAGTGAGGGAAACACGAAGAGAGAGAGAGTGAGGGAAACACGAAGAGAGAGAGAGAGTGAGGGAAACACGAAGAGAGAGAGGGAGGGAAACACGATGAGAGAGGGAGAGGGAGAGGGAGAGAGGAAAGGATAGAGGGAAAGTGTTGCTGAAATTTAGTCAAAATAATTCATTTATTTATGCTTTCTCAAAGCTTTTGTATTTAGATTAATTAACTTAAATGTATCTGTACAGCAGTATACCAAAATAAACATTTATTAATGAAAATGGAGTATGCGGAAAGCTTCATTACTGGCGTGGAGGGTGAGAAAGCCCTTTGAGGACTTGCTCATAGAGTAGTTTTCTTCTTATATTCATATTTGCTTACTCCGAAAGTTTCATTAAAGTCGATTGATGGGGGCAGAGCATCCTTCATATCTTTACTCTCTTTCTCTATTGCATGCCTTACCTGTCTCCTGTACTCATTTCTTTGATCCAGTATGAACAGAATAGTATCCTTTGATGTTTTAATTTGATGCTCGATGTAGTAGAGGGTTTTGGTACTCAACCGTTGACGTCTGAACATATACCGATAGAGGGAAGTTTTATTTATAACAAACTAATTACACTTAAGCTACAGTCATTCAAAGGATCGATATTGTTTTGTTGCTTGTATTCAGGAGTGGACCTAGAAATCCTGTAGCCCCTAAGCAATCAACCTTCTCGGGCCCACTTCGGGAATTCATTAAACTTTCTTTGCCTTTAGCAGATTAATTGTTTTTGAAACAAAAACGAAAAGTACTGATTGTAGCTTTTTCACCGTAATAGTTTTACGTTAGTGAATAATACTACGGATACATATATAGTCGATTCCGGTTATAGTGTACTCGGATATAGTGAATCCTCGGTTATAGTGAACTTAAGTCAGTGCTACCGTTTCACTTACTTTACAAATAAGTATAAAAAGTTTCGGTTATAATGAACCCGAACCTCGGCTATAGTGAATGTAGGAAATACAACGTCCTGGAAATTAGTGTCTTTCTGGAAAAGAATGTACCGTCCCAATGCTACAAATTCCAACACTAGGCAGCTTGAAAAAAATATCGTTGGTCAAAGGTGATAATCGAAAAAATCGTCCCTGAGGTGAAGGTAGCCGACCAGAAATGGTTACCTTACTTATGACCTTATGCCACTGAATTTCACTGCGGAAACAAAGGCCGTGTCCTGTGTGGGATACAACTGGCGGCGGCGACGCGCGATTGCTTGCTTCAGTTTCAATACTAGCTACCGATTGCATCTCGTATGTTATTAGGCGAATAAAGGGGTCTTCAAAGAGTGAGACGGGTGTTCCAACAGTACAAAAGGCATTGAAAGGTGTCAAGACTGCATCACGATACTTAGACGCAGATGACATTGCAGAATCAAATACCGAGAGACCACAAACTCGGGAGAAGGATCTAGAGAAATTACTAATGCAAAAGTATGATGCAAACGATTGAAAATAACTGATTTTAAGGGCAACTAAAGTTGTTGAAATTTTCAATTTGGGTTGTCAATGTATTTTGCTGTATCTCTGTATTAATAAAATCAGTCGTTATGGAGGAATTCCATTGAATTTTGACATCATCGGACATAGTGAACCAAAAATGTTAGTCCCCAGAATGTCATTACAACCGGATTTGACTGTAGGTCGTCGAGCAAGGACGTTCTTCTCTTCAAAAATAAAATCACTATAGGCCACGTACATTATTTTATCCATGACATTGAACAAGACAAAAGGTGATCTAAGCATGCTTTGTTGTGTGTTGGTCCTTAAATAATTAAATTGAACCGAAAATGTCCATCGTTGTTTGGTCTCAATAAACACAGCATCATTTGCTGTACTATTGTTACGTTTCGTTACATGTCGAGAACCCTATTGTCAGAATGCCTTTGTACAGCTCAGAAATATTATTTTCACGAATATTATTTTTCCCATCTTTTGTATTTAAAGGGTACGTTTCGTCGCTTGCCTGGGACCTCTGGTGAAGGGAGGGACCTAACAATACTGCCTAATGCAGTTAAGCAGACTATCGGCGTCTTTATATTCTACAGTCCGGAGAATGGATTGAGTGATTGGTTGGTTGGTTGGTTGTTCGTGATTCCGGGCACGTCAACTACTATGGTCATTATTCCCGTAAATGTAGTGCGTGTTTTTCCTCAGGAGGCGGAGGTCTTTCCTCGCTGGATGGCCAGATCCGTCTCCCGGCATGTATGGTAGTGTAATATATGTTTGTGTAGATGTGTGAGTAAGGGGTGAGGATAGAACAAGGAAGAGGAAGGAAAGATTGCGCGCGGTCCGTGGCCCGTTTGTTAGGGTACTTAGGTTTGTAGGGTAGTTAGTCTTTTCTCAAAACAACTGCAATACATGACGTCACTACGCGTGAGACTTTTTTTACAGTGACGTCTCAGAGAGATTTACATAAGATAGGTAGCTTACAAGAGAAGTAAGACAATAAAGCATACATTAATGACAAGACAATTTAAAGTTCACCCTATTATACTCTTCCCGATAACTATTAACTTATAATTAACTATTAAAACATAAGTAGTACGTAACTGTTAACTCGTACTAAATTATGAAACTCGTAGCAACTCTCTTAGATGTACACGATTGCCTCAACTGATGGTAAATTTTTCGTAAATACCGTAGGAATTTTGGCTCGTAAATTAGATAATCGACCTGTCGGTCTCGAAAAAAATCCCTCAATATCGATCGTGCAAAAAACAATAACTTCACGCAATTAATATAGAAATAACTGTTTATATCCATTATTTCCATCTAATTCAGTCATTAGTCCACTTCATTGGCAAAAATGCACTCTTATTTCTGCAGTTAGTTCCTCGCGCGTTGAATTATTTCTACAAACAGTTTGACTTGTCCTTCCTTATCTATTATTCTTCCTTGAGTAAAAACGCTAGTCTAGAACGATTTTATGAGCAGTTTATTTTAGATTTAGTGCCAGCTATATATAGAGGTATATAAAATTGAGTGTTAGTTTTATTTGTGCTCGAAAAAAAATTGCATCTTTCGCGCTAAGTGAACTAAGTATAATGTTTTTTTTCCTCGTGAATAAAGCTTAAATTCTTAAACTTGTTAGGGTATGAATTACAATTATCCGTTACCTTATATAAGATAGCATTTACCTCGTTGTTCACAACAGCCTAAACATTGTTCTTGCTCTCGTGGTAAAAGAACACGTCACATTTCGTTAATTCGGATCCTACACTGTTTCACTAGTGAACAAAATCTTATTATACCCACTTGTTCTCAACATTACTAAATTGAAAGTTGGTGCTTACAATAATATTTAACTTTTGCCACTACAGTGCAAAATCTCATTCGATAAATGCCGTGAATTAAACAAAAGAAAATCATAAGTCCAGACGATGATTACTTCTGTTCTCGTGTTATTTTTGATTTCACATCGCAGAGCCTGAAAATTATCGAGATCGACCGATGAAATCAGTTTGGAAGGCATTAGTAGACGACGAAAAATCTTAATTAATATATGCGCAATGAGAACAGAAAAATTTGCTGTGGCCCGCCCGGAACATGTTTTTCGTTTTTCAAGCATTACATCAAAACTGTTAATTGGAAGAACAAAACTGAATATCTGTTTGCATACAGTGTGAGTACGAGAAACAAAATATTGAAAAATAGTTTCCCAGTATTTAATTAATAAAAACAAAACTTTAAACTATCTGCATATATAGTGAAATAATATACATCAACTTCAACATTTTTGTTATAGAAAAATGATATTGTGTATAATACAGAACAATAGTTTCCATGCGCATCTCTATACTGAGACTCATTTGTATCAACGGGATCAGGCCAATCACCGAACTAACATTATAGTTCCCCTGTTACTAATATTCAGTTAATTATGCTGAATGTCCAACAACGGGCAATGAACCAACCCGTCGATCGAAGCTTGCAAATTCCATCTGCACTTCCTGATAACCTTAACGGCTCGTTAGAACCCTCAGTGTAATTAGAGACTATCCGATCTCTGCAGTCGCATTGGAATTATTCGTCAAATCTCTACCTCTGTATTGTTCACATAAACTAATAAACCCACGTAATTGTTACATCCAATATGCATTGAACATGAATTTACCATAAAGCCAATTAGGTTACACAGCACACTGCGCTTGCTTGAAGTACTTTACGATTTATTCTTTGGTATTTTTATCCTCGAATTCTATCTTCAGAAGTTCTCAAAAACAATTTATTATTGTTATTATTATTATCATTAAAATATTATTACATGGGTAACTATAAAACTCACGATTGAAATAACACTGCAATTTCTCCGATTATATCCAAAAACTGTATATTTTATTTCCAGGAAGCTCTGTGCTTCCCGAATCGATCCAGCATGCACGAGTGAGAAAGTATTGTTTCCGGGCCTGTCAATGATACTATGATTAGTCCTGTAAGTATTGTGTTGGATCTACCCAGGGAAGTGATAATGCCATCAAAATCAGCCTCTCTCTGGAGGAGAGTTCTAGCAACCGGCTATTCTGATCGGTTTTCCTTGGTTTCTCCGATGAACACCAGGCGAATGCAGGACCAGTACCCTAGTAAAAGGGCCACAAACTGCACGCGAACTTTCTTTCCTCTCCCTTGTCTTATCTTCTCCCCTTACCCACATATACACTTACACTAACATGCACTACACTACCTCATATGCCGCGAGACCGGTCGGGAGCTTAGAGCTTGTGTCGGGTGGGGGAGTGCCATGCTGGTGGGAATTACATGATTGCGGGAAATCCCCGCAAACCGATGTAGGTCGCGCCAGATCTCGCCATCCAGTGGGGGAAGATCACGGTCACCTCCCGCGATAAAAAATCACTACACTTACGGCACTAATTAACTTAGCAGTTAGAGTTTGGGAACACTAATCAATCAATTGATTCATCATTATCCGTTAATTGGTTCATATTTTTCAATGTGGGGAGTACGTTTACAAAGCACCAGGTACAAACACAACCTTTTTTCTCGTGGAATCGTGTAAAAATGCTCCGTTGTATGCAAATCCTATAACGTACGAGTATAATTCCAGTAATCATCGAAGCAAGAATTTTAAAGAAAAATGTTTGATATACGTTGCGTCAACTTAGTGCGGCAGTATGTTCGCTTTGGAGCCATTAGTGGTACTTCTGAAAACTGATCCGTCTGCAAACATTTTGACTTCGCCGATACCGGAATTACGCGTCATAACATTTACGTAAACCATTTACATACGGCGTTGTATTTTAGGTATCTGTGGGGCTGCAACGGGCGCTGGAGTCGTGCTAAGGCAGTTAGTGAACGAACCGGTAATAAATAGTGGGGTTGCGGCCGCATTCGCGTCACGTCTGTGCGCAAGAGATGCCGCAGCAGGGGCCGGGCCCTGCACAAGTCAGCAGAACCACCCAGCGGGCCCCCGCACAGTGGCTGGCATGAAAAGGGCTCACACGAACAGTCTTCAAAATAGAGGCCTGCAGCAGCAAACATGCTGCTCGACAAAACCACACAACAAGTAGTACGCCAACTGCTCACGAAGAGAAAATGAAATGTTGTCGTATATCACGGCAATACACTCAATATTTTAGCAGAAGTCTTCATCGGCGACTTCTTCCGTGGAACCTTGCTACCGTATGAAGTTACTTGTGATTTAAGCAGTGACGCATTGAGTATAAGGAAACAATGAAATCACGCAGTACGACAAAAGGTGCAATAACATAAAATACAAACGCATACATTACTGAGGCTGCATGGTTTGTTCTCAATTTTTGGGTGCATTGGAAATTAGTAATGTAGATATTCCTCCGCGTAAGATATAGCTAAACGTCTGAGCGAACTTTACAGTCTAAGTGTGGGGGAGGAGAAGCTCAATTCATTCTGGTAATTATGAAATGAATTATTTCAAAGTTTGTGTCATTATTATCGTTATTATTATTATTATTATTATTATTATTATTATTATTATTATTATTATTATTATTATAGTTATTAGTAGAATTATTAGTGTTATTAGCATTATTAGTATTATTAGTGTTATTATTACTTTATCATTTTCATGATCATTATTGTTTATTGCAAGAATACGTGATCCTTCCTCATTGAGAAAAAACACAGTGGTCCTAAAGCTTGACATCAGTCGCTACGCATTTCAGCATCTCATACATAGAAAAAGTAATCTCCGGAGTTATTTCTCGTGGAGAGTGCTGTATTCTCTATCGGGTGATATTAATAAAAATGAGAAAAAACTCCAGAACAATTGCTCGAATACAAATACTCCTCATCAACAATTCTTTTCGTATGAATATAACATTTTGTGAAACGTGAAACATTTATTTCTCTCTCTAAGTAATTGGTCGCTATCCGGGCTATTGCGATTGGTCAACTTTCGTCTCTTTTCTTTGTCTACGTTGCGCGACGCCTGTTTGTTGCTGACGTAATCGACCATGCTAGTTTATGTGACACAGATGTCGTGCAGTCTGCTTCTTCTTTTGTATATCTCTAAGTAACCAAAATGTTATTGTTTTCGTATTCTTTAATCGCCCCACTCCTGGTTTCATTACAGTGATCAAGAAAATAATTAGCCATCCATGAAACATTTTCCTGTTGGAAACTGTATAAACTTCTATATTTACTCTTTTCAGTGACTCTTTTATTTTTGTACATCTTTTGTTGAGGAAATCGTAGGAAATCTTTCATCATTCTCTCACTCGCTCCTAATCTCCCAACCAGCTCATAACAGTCGCTTATAATCACTCTTCTACCTCTTCACTACGATTTGAGCCACCACTGAGGTTGCTCCGAAAATTCTAAATGAATGCTTGGCACTATACACTATTTCCATACGAAAAGAAGCAATAGCTCAATGGTGAGCTTTTACTCACAATGGAGAAATTTCACAAGATAGTAATTGCTCACGTCCTTTATTCACGTTGTTTGCAGCAATTGCATTTAAAACTCGAGAAAGAAGTAATCCTTAATTTTTATTCATATCACTCACTAACACTTCAGCTAAATAATTGCCGACATCGGATCCGGATGTTGATTATCAGGTAGTTACTATCGTAATGGTTTCGTCATTCTATGGCGTGGCGCAGGGTTAAATATGGCGTTTATGCGAAATACTTGAAGTTTATTTCGTAGAATGAATGAAGACACTATTTCCTTTTATTAAATACTAAATAATTCTGTATTTATTCATTTGGACATATTTAGTATTATCATTGGATAGAAATGCTGATGTTTTAAAATGTACTTAACTTCATAAATACTGTGTATTTAGGGAGGTAAGGGGTGTTGTTAACTGATAATATATATTAATTACGTTAAACTCTAATTGTTGCTCTTTGTTAATCATAATATACATCGAGTATATTGCTTCATGACAGTTTAAATGTATTTATTAACATAAGAAGTAACAAATAACTACCTTTACAGTGGATTATTTTATTAAATAACTTCAATTCAGTTTATCGTAATTCTTCACAAATAACGTTCCATAATGATTTGGTTGATTTTATCTCACCTCACACAAGACAGATTTCTAGGAATTTAGTAAATATTTTATCCATTTACGTGCAGAGTGAAACATAATGAATATATTTTATGAAAAGGAATTAATTTATTCAACCTCGTATCATTATTAACCCATCACAACTCGAACATTACTCTCACATACACGAATTATTTTCAAAAAGAAAACAATATGCAAGAGCACTACACAAACAATGATTATTTGTAAAATAAGTATTGTATCATTTGTTGCTTAAAGCCTTTCATAAAATATGGTAAGTCTAAACAATAAAAATAATAATTTTCTTCGCGGGGAGTTAAATATTTACGTAAACACTATCCTTTCTTCCCGGTCTTGGTAATACTTAAAACAATTTTTTGGTTTCATTTACTTGTATTGGTCCGAAACATATATTTCGTGAAATTGTTTCTCTCAAACCGAAATACCACCCATGCTTTCGAAATTACCAAATAAATCCCCTCGGAACTCTGCGGCTCATGGATTTATCGCTAATTTTCAAATTACTTATACTAGTTTCGAACATTCCACAAGTGAAAGTAATAAATAATGGTAAATTATTATCGATCGTCATACCAATTTAAACAATCCTGAATCTCTTTTATATACCAGCACTCTACAGAGTAAAGAATATGTTGGTGTTAATGCAGGTGATAAACGTAAATTAGTAAAACGCTAGTGACAAAACTTATGACATGATTTAGAAAAGTCATTTCTGGTGGTCACAGACAAATTAAATGGTTGGTTTCTGGTTCATGTTTTATAAGACATTACTACTCCTTTATTGGTCGCCTGTGGTACAGGTACACGTCAGACAAATAAATATCCCAAAACAAAACAATGCTTTTCCAAATTTACTACAAACATTTGAAAGCAATTTCCAACTGCACAACGATTTGAAGTTTCAAAAGGTAATGTAGCATTTCAATTATCAGGAAGAGGAATAAATTAAAGAAAAGTAACATTAACAGACATCTTGAGAAGCAAACGTCGAGCAACCCCAAGGATCACCAAAGCACATTTTGACACTAAATCACAAACAAGAACGTGTAGTAGTGGAGGACAGAGAATAAAACACTTTTTCCACACCACCCACTTGTGTTTTCCGTGTGAGAGTATAAGACTTTTTCGAGCAGAATTATTTAACTTGCTCTATAAGCTGTATTAAACAAAAAGGGGATTAGCAGATCAGAAAATACATTGTTTCGGTTATACACTAGTTGAATCTCTATTTTCCTATTTTTACTAGTATTTTAAATTCCATTACTTCCGAAAAGACCGTTGAGTTGGGAATTGACTGAGAGGAATGTCAGTCTATCCCCAATCATACTTGTGTGCTTCCAAAACAATTATCTTTTTCACTTCATATTTGTTTCTCGAATAAATTATCCCACTTAGCTATGGGTGTCAAGAGAAGCGAACGTCTCAAGAATTTGTTAATAGTAAATCCTTTTAAATATCGCTTTAATAAGAGGGTGAAATATGAGATTCGGCAATGGACCGACAATCAGAATAGCTGCTTATGCTTCATGAAAGTCGCATGACAATTCCATTACTGAAATCTTTGAGAGGATCACCACGAAGTGCTGAGAGAAGGAAGAATGAACAATTCACTGAACCGAAGAGAGATGGAAAATATTTCTGTCCTCCTTCAAAACCCCTTCCTGCAAAACTAGGAGACGGAGATATCCCATCACACACTGCAAAGTATGTAGCACGTGTCAAAAGCAGCATCAATTTCGCTTTTCCGTCGGAACTCTTAACAGGCGTCTCTTTCCAAAATCTATCCGTTGTTTCAACGTCTTTTGCCAAAAATTTGTGACGAAAGAGATTAATAATTCATGCGATCGCTGAAAGGTTAAATTGCAGAATGACGGCTCTTTCCTAGTTATATTTACTGTTCTCGGTTAATTCAAAATTGCTCTTTTACAGAATCATCTGCTCCGTTAACTCAGAAATTTTAGATTTCTCTCTCTCAAAATACTTCTAGTAAGGTAAATTACACGTAATTTACTTTTGCAAATTATCCATTTCGCGAAACTCATGAGAACATTTAAGAGGTTTCGGAAGAAAGTATGTTATCTTGTGCCATATCTCCAGTTGTGACCGCTCGTCCGTGTAATTAGTATGACTGGAGACTGTGTACGACTGCATGGGCTACTTCAATCACAAGCTCTCTAGAAAGAAGTCAACATTTTGTTGGTGTCGAAGGAACTAATACCGTTACTGTCAAATTCCTTGACTGGTAGTGAACATGTACTTTTTTAATAAAAATATATTTTGAATGCTTTCCTGGGGAAGCAAAGTAAAGTTGGTCATTTCAATATGCTAAAGAAACAAAAGAAAAAAGTAAACGTATGGTAAGTCTGGGCTATTACTACAGATACTTAATCTATAGAATTCGAAAATAGTAAATGTTTAAATGTTTTTCAGCGTCTTCCTACAACAACAATATAGATGATGAAGGTGTTTCTTCCAAATGATATCTGTTTATCAAAATTAGATTTTTAAAGCGGACCATAGAGATTTTTTAAAATATAAGTAATTTTTAAGTAATTGTGCGTGAAAAACGATTTTTCACGAGATTTTATCACGAACGACTCCAATTTTTTCTCTAAACATTTTTCGCAGATAGTGATACGTGCGCTGAATAACATGACATAAACGGAATTTTCATGTATTCTTTTGATTCTTCAAATGTGTTACAAATATTATTTTTTGAAAATGAGTATATCTATACGTGTATCTCTCATGTTCTTAATATTACAACACGAGCGTTCTTATGCTTTATTCCATTTGTGAGAACAAACTCTTCAAATGATTCTTTATAAATTTTCTCAAAACCTCGAAAAGTTTTCTTTGAACATGAGATCAAAATTGCACACTTTTAGAAACACTCGCACGACATTTTCTCAATCACGACTCAAAGTTGGTCTTGAAACTTTTGGTACGGATAGTTATAAATGTACTAAATTATACATGTCATAAACTCTACTTTGATGTACTACGTTTTAGATTTGCCATAAATTAACAAAAATGTATTTTTTTAAATTTATCTCACGTCGTTCATATTCACATTATAGACATTGTTAAATGTTCTTGCATTTGTGAGTAGAAGTGATGTAATGATTTCTTAGGAAGTTTCTTGCAACCTCGAGAGAGCTCACTAAATTTGCTCAAAATTGTGCATTTTGAGCTACAGTGAAATATTTGATCAATAACGTCTCTAATGTTTTGTTGAAAATTAGCATAAGGGGAGCATGTTTTCTCTTCTGTAATATTCATAATGTCATATTTAAATTCTACTATCAGGGGACCAAACAATTGAAAAAATGTGAAAAAAATGCATTTTGGGTGCCGAAAGGTAGCAGTAGGAAAGAGGGTGGTGAAACACTTAAAAATTAACCTATGCTAATTAGATTAGGAAACTAACTAGTGCGAGAAAGTCTGTGCCATTTCGTAGTACCACCATCTTCGTGTTTGGGGGCAAGGGAGTAGTCGGCCCTCTACGTGCCCCGTTTGGCCCACTGTTCGCTGGGACTTCGCCCGGTCCGGAAGGGGGAGGAGGGCACAGGACACCACGCGCCTGGGGACGCAGCAGTCGCTGGCAGCGCCGCCCACCAGGACAGGGGGAGGTCGTGGTGAGGACGGCTGAGGACGGTGGAGGCTCGCCGCGGACACTCGCAGCAAGAGGAGCCTCTGGGGATCGGTCACCTGCGGACGTGACGTCATGAACGGCCTCGTGCTTCAACACTATTGCCCTCCATAGATCTTCAGACGTCTTAAAACACCAGGCTGAACTCTTTTTTGGATTTCTAGAAATAGATGTAGTAATTTTCCAATTAATTACTTTTAAACTTCCTATGCGAAATACGAAAAAATGTTATTAGAGGAACCAGTGGAACGATAAAAAATGTTTATGACGCAAATCATGGAAACGTTTTGGAACTTGAACTGCTTCAATTTAACTCACGTTTCTATAGGACTTGCAACAGTTACGCAAATTATAAGAATTGGGCACAGAATTTCCCAAAGGTGCTAACTATCAAAATTCCACTGATGCACGCCATGTAAAATGGTCCTTATTTAAGAGATAGGGAACTATGTTCAAACATCTAGTGCAGGGAAAACGAGGGTGGACCCTTGGATGTTTTTCTGGAAATGAATGCAACTAATTAGCGTCCAATGTACTTCATTTTTAGTATTTAATTATTAACTAACACTTAATTATTTTTTAGGATTAAAATATTTAATTTTATTTTGCTCAATTAAAGATATACAGATTTTTTATCGAGTTCTCTTATTTTATATAGCCGGCGGCGGCGGGCAAAATGTTTATGCGTTCTGGTTCGGTGATTTGTCAGTATTAATATACGCGCAGTTTTATTGCTAGTAAATTTATTGTATGAAAATCTGGAAAACTATTGTTTAGAAGAGAAAAATTTTAAAATGGAATAATTTGCAAACTTGTGGTGGTAAATTGTTTCACAGACTTTTCTCTACCAATTATAACGACTGCGTAAGTTATAATAATTGAGAATTGGAATTACCAAGAAGTCAACAAAATCTACCAGTTAAAAAATATAAGTACATTTTTATGAAAAAAATATATCTGAAATACCATAAATACTTTTCGCCATATTTAAGTTCGTAAACAAAAACGAGAGCGAGTATTCGAATTTTTGTTTACAACTTGCAAAAGAAATGTATAATCGGATCAGATAATTCTGAGTGACGGTTACGTGCCACTCAGAACTGCGGGAGTTTTTCCTTACAGAAAGAAATATAAAAGGAACTGGAGACTTCTGGTTCTGGAAAAAGATGTTAAGACATTTATGCGGAACACAAACACGAGAAAAGACTCAAAGACCTGAAAGTTAACGATTTTCCTCAAACCAAAAACCGAAAGCAAGTTGAGTTTGTGCAACGAACCGTCAACGCTTGATACCTCCTTTTATGCAACCGCAGAGGGTAAACAAATAAACAATTCAGCAAAATGCGTGAATGTGTCGGGGCAAAAAGCGGGAAAAGCCCTTCGTTCCTACATCGATCTATTTTCGCAGAGGGCGAGAGAAGGAATGCTGGGAATCGGGGGAAGGGGGAGGGGGCCTGGGGTTGGGAGGAAGGGCATTAGGGAGCGAGGCGGGGCGTGAGATAAGGGAGCGGGTGAGTGGGGATGGGAACGGGAGGAGGCACGGGAGGGGGTGAGGGGTTGGGGAGGTGTCGGGACGAGGCATGGGAGGGGGTGAGGCGTGGGGAACGGATCGGAACGAGGCATGGAAGAGGGTGACGGGTTGAGGAGGGGTCGGGACGAGGCGGGAGGGAGAGTGAAGGGGTGGGAGTGGGGTCAGGACGAGGCATGGGCGAGTGTAAGGATGGGGATGGAGAACAGACGTGAGCGAAGCTGAGGGGGAAGGAGGGGTGGGTAAAAGTGAGAGGGTGGGGGAGGGGGCGAAGCGAGGTGTGGGAGAGAGTGGCTTCCCACTTGGGATATAACATTGGAAGATTTCAATTCTAAAATGCTAAACGTGATTCGAAAACTCCAATCTTCCAGGTCTTGGCGTCATTCAAAATCTTGGCTTCTTGAGACTTCTTAAGTTTTACAATAATATATTTTTATTTTCTATAATTACTAGCTATACTATTAAAATTTCGTATCTTCTGAACAAAATTTCAAAAATTTAGGATTAATTCGTTTTTACGCGTTCAAAGATGTATAGACGTACATGTTTTTACCTCCCGAGATGAATTCCCATTAGGTTTCTACAGTAACCACCGAGCTTACAATAAATTGAAGGGTTTTCATAATACCTAAACGAACATGTCTATCTAAGTGGATATAACATTGATAAATAGGAATAAACGTATAATTTTAAAATTATGCAATATAATGTGGGTGAATACATCGTCACTCAATACATGAGCCAGCTACGTAATAATTGAACTTGAATTGTTTTGTTGTTCCAAATTACACACAGAACAAATGGATGTTGGGGTTTAAAGAATATTCTCCAGGATACTTTTACTAAAATGCAATCTTGCAAATTCCACACGTTTTTGTATTTATGTCCTTTACCTATTAGATATTCGTAACAAACGCTGAAATTCTTTCTTTTTTACAATGAAGCAGCGAACTCAACCCATTGTCGTATCTTCTTCAGCTATACTTTCGCTTGTCGAGCACAAATCCTTTATTACCAGGCGTAGAGATAAGCAACAGAATGCAAACAAGAGCGAGCAGCTTTTCGCAGAAAGCACTTCCCATTTCACCCGCGTCGTGCGCCACAGTACTTCAGGGAAAAAGAATTGCGCCAAAAAGGCAGGAACATAATTCATCACATGTCATAATACAATACGTAATAAATTGTTTCTAAATTTTAAAATCAAATTGAATAATTTGTTTCAAAATGTAAAATAAAAATATATCAATAAAAAATTGAAATAAAGATTCATTGAAATATCGCTTTACCCACTTTCTTACGTTATAATATAGAATTTCACGTAAGTCAAAGAATAGTTAACAAGTAGGTCAAAGAAAGTTAAAGAATATTAAACTTAAATTTGAAATGAAATACACATAATATAAAAATAAAAATTAACTACAATAATACAAGATTACACAATAAGCTAATCAGCGAGTATGAGAAACAAAACATTCGTGATTGAATGTGTGTTGACTTCTGATGCGTCAACTATTTGAGTCAGTAGGTAGTGAATATTGCGCTGCTTGAGTCAGTAGTTGGACTGCTTGGGTCATATATTACTGCTTGGGTCGCTAGGTACTGGATTGATTGATTGATGGTTAGTTATTTAGGGCGCGTCAAGTATCAAGGTCATTAGTCCCGTAAGTGTAGTGTATGTTTTCATCGGGAGGTGGCGATGATCTTACCCCGCTGAATGGCAAGATCCGGTGCCGACCTACCGCCGACCAACGGTCCCAAACCAGGTATCTCCCACTAGCGGGGCACCGCCCCAGCCGAGACAAGCTCTGAGTTCCCAACCGGCCTTCCGGCATGCGTGGTAGTTTAGTGCATGTAAGTGTAAGTGTGTGTAAGGGGAGAGGATAGGACAAAGAAGAGGTAGGAAGGATCGCGCGCAGTACATGACCCATTTGTTAGGGTGCTGCTCCGGCATTCACCTGGTGATGATCGAAGAAACCATGGAAAATTACCGATCAGAGCAGCCGGCCACTAGAATTCTCCACCAGACAGCGACTAAACTCGACCTACGTTTCTAGCTAGTGTTGAAATTCCTGTCATCGTCAGGAATGCAAACCCAGAACCTCCCGGTCAGAGGCACTACAGTGGCATCAGTTGATGCACTGAGCCACTTCTTCAGGTAGAAGGTATTGGATTTCGTATCCCGGTAAATCAAATTCCTCCGCGAAGATCTGAGTTCCGGCGCCCACCGACAAGTGACATGCGGGGTTTCTTCTCTCCAGATATCTCCCCCCACGGGGCATCGCCCCAACTGAGCCCCGCCCTTTCCCTCACAAACTCGAAACTCTCAACTGCTCTGATTTGTGTGGTGGTGAAGGGCAAGTACTGGGTTGTGTAAGGAGAGAGGAGGAAACGAGGACAAGAATGAGGAAGGGAAAAGGAGATGGGGAGGGGCGAGGGAGAGTGGGGCGAGGGAGAGCGGGGCGGCGAGGAGTGGGGATGAGGGGGGGGGCGGGGCGGGGGTGGCCCCGCCATTTGCTTCCTGGAAGGCGCGGCGCCTGCAGCTGGCAGTGACGGGTGGCTGAGGAGCTCCCTCTTGCGCGGACACGCGCCCCGCGCACGGCAGCTGTCGGGGCGGCGGGCCGGCACGTACGCCCCGCGCCGCCGGCGCAAGAACGGACGGCCAGGCATTAGGGCAGCGATGCGCATGATGAAGTCCCAGGTGCCGCCAACACTTAGAGACATCGCGGAACGCAGAAATAAATAAATATTGAAGAACAGATCACTTCAATTTAGCTTTCAGCAAAATTATCATCTTTTAATTTTCTCAGCGTACTTCAAAGATGCACCTAATAAAATTATATGAAATTCATTTAAATAGTGAAGAAAATATGACGAATATCTGAAAATGTTAAAGCCTATGACCATTTCAAAATGCATTTTTTTAGATAATCCGTTTTTATCAGTACCTTGTCAAACAGCAACACATAATACGTCTTTGCTCTTGGTAATTGTAGAGAAGGTATATGAACGTTAAATAGCGTACATATTATTTTGTTTATGTAGAATAATATACGTATTATTTTACTTTTTCATATTCGTTCGTATTTACATTGTAATATACGTAGTATGGAAAAAACGATGCAATGCTGCGGAAAATCGATTTCGAGTCTGCAACGTAAGTAGACGTTTTAGCTCGAAAAAGTGTACCACCCTGATATCGAAAAAGTGTTGTGTTCTTTTCAATACGACCGTCCGTTTGTCAACTACACTAGCGTCTAAACGACGTGTAAGCATTTTGCGAAAATTAATATTCCATGGTCAATAAGAATTGGCTTAAAGCGTTGGGATTTTATAAAAACCTTTGAATTTGGGGGTACTTCACATGAAGTCTTTGGGACAAATTTGAAAATTTTCTTAAAACTGGTTCGAAGTTTTTTCTTTAAATTTCTAATAAGAATACTGTGAAAACCACTTATGAAATGGTATACGTATAACGGTTAACACATATTTTTTTCAAAATGACAAAAGTTCGAAATTTTTTGGTCCCATCGTACAACTACAGTATTGAAGACAGATATTTTTCTTCAAATGAAAGTTCTTCACCAGAATTAATTCTTTTATTAATGTAATGCATATTTTTGAAAATATTAATAGTTTTCGCGTAATTTTGTGCCAAGGAGAGACAACTACTGCGACCTCCAAAACTCCAATAGAGTAAAAGAAGGCTCCAAAAGGCTTCCGACAGCCTCAAAGGGACCATATTTTCCTGTACTTGTTCATCTAATTACACATATCTACAAAATGAAACTTGTAAAAATCAGAAATATAAGTATATTTTTCTAAACCAGTTTCTAACACAGATTACGGTTTTGAATCCAGATTTGCACCTTCACCCACAATTTCCTACTATAGCGAATCCATTTATTTCACTAAAAATATACCATATTCCATTTTCTTCTAAATGGTGTTAGTAAAGGTCTCTCAGAATGTGATAAACTACCATGTCTCTTATGAACTGCTTCAAGATCGTCTCTGTATAACATCCAGCAAAAATCTACCATCATGGAGTCGTTTCAGAAACCTTGGTAGCGTTATTACTTTGTTCTGATGTCTTGGTGTTCTGGGGGTTTGTTCATCAGTCACGTAACCGAGATTACCAGGGAAGAAATCTAATTGGAAAAATAGGAAGTGTAACAAGCACATATTTGAAATCATGGCGTGACACTTCATATATATCACATAGTTTCTTTTATGATGATTTTTCATAGTTGACTAGGTAAGTCGTTATTTTGGGGAAAATTCGCACATTCGCAATAATAAAAATATCTTATCACAAAAATGATACATGCTACAGAAATTATAAGAACATATTTGGTTTCAAGACTGATACATAGTGAATCACATACAGTTTTATTTCTGATGCTTTTTCATTGTTGATCTAGGTTGTTTATTCATGCTGAGTATAATTATATGCTTCATGCAAACACGTTCGAGTTTTAAGCTTTCTCCCATGCGAATAAATATTTATTTAAAATACTTGTTGTATAAATAACAATAGCCATTACCACTAGTTATGAGATATGGGGATATGTATTCCAATGTTTATTTTCCTGGAAATATGTTCTTTTCCGTTTTCTGCTAGTCTCATCTAGTGTCATATTCTTGATATTGCGCAAAAACATTAGCAAATTCTACCATGAAAGATACTTTTTTTAGCAGGTAAATGCGATTTCAATACATGAAAAGTTGGATTTCCCAAAACACAAAACAGACTTCTAGTCCCTAGATCCAAGTCTCTAGATGCACAATACAGAGCAACCTGAAGCGTCATTTGCATAATATCCTATCACCCAAAACCCCCGCTAGACAGCATACGTGTGGAGAAAAATACTAACAACTGAAGGCATGATTATTTTTAAGTATTGGTTTTCGGTAGATTGGTGGTTTTCAATACTCATAATACCTCATCGGTTCGAACTGTCATGACAACTGGATGACAAAATGGCTAAAATGACAAAATCGGCGGGGAGAAGGAAAGCTACTCTCTGTTTCTAGGGATGAAACTTTCAGTCCGTGGAGCGTTGCTGGTGCTGCTTCCTCGGTTTGTCCCGCTTGGTACAGTGTAAATACACCGTACGAATCTACATCCATAGTGGTTGGAAAAGTAGTCAGAATACTCTTAGATATCATTAGAAACATTTTACACGGTGAAAACGTACTTTGACACGTAAAATAAACATCTAATAGCAAGTTGTATTTAATTGAAAAGACATTCTTGTTCTTTTTTCTCTCCAAGTCTTCTACGTTTCTAGGATTTTAGCCTGTTATTTCTCCGTCATGTTTATTTTGGATTGATCGCGTTTGCTTCCGTCGGGCGCGTTAGACATGTAGCTATTCCAACCATTGTACCTGGGTGTTTAAACAATGGCACTGGTGGTTTTGTTGCCGTTTTGTCTAAATGCCAGGCTTTTCCAAATGGTTCGTTAACTCCTCCTAACATCTGCTCTGCCTGCATTGTTGAAATTTCTTAATTGGTCCCATTATGGGATTTCACAGTTACCGACTAATTTTGAATATTAGCCGCCGGGGACACACAATGGAGTCAAATTTATTCATTACGTGCGTCGTTCTCTGGCTAAGTGAATATGGAATCCGATTACGAGGGGAATTAGAGAAGGATTTAATTTTGCCCGTCACTTACCAGGGTTGTTTAATGCCACAACTGTGTCGTGGCACCTCGCTTTTTCTAACGCCTCCGCATCGTGTGATTTCGAGAGCCGTTGTACTAGATACTCTTCTGTTACGGGGGAATCCCCCCCCCCGCCCCGGTGGAAGGCGGAACGCCGTCTTCCCGCTACGAAACGGGAGGGGGAGGGAGGGGGGGCTGGAGGTAGAGAACGACCTTACCGAATGTAACTTACGAAAGTCAGAGGAACGGCAGACAGTGTGACGGAATAGGAGAGGATAGCAACGCACTCAAATACTGCCGCTCCGATTTTGTATATGCTTGTCTTGTTCACTCTTGCCTTTAAACATGGTATTCTATGAACTATGTCCTATGGTTTTCACTGTGGAACTGATTTATGGATAACCGGTTCGTTTTGGCTGTTCACGGTTACTACTAGTTTCAGATGCCTATTCATGTTATTGAATATACGTATTATTTGGGAAACCGGGAGAGATGGCTCAGGGCATCAACTGATGTCACTGCAGTTCCTCTGACCGGGAGGTCCTAGGTTCGAGTCCCGACGGTAGCAGGATTTTCGATATTAGCTTGTCAGCTACGTCACTGTCTGGAGGAGAATTCTATCGGTCGGCTGCTCTGATCGGTAGTTTTTCATGGTTCCTCCGATAAACACAAGGCGAATGCTGGAACAGTACCCTAACAAACGGACTACGGACCGCGCGCGATCTGTCCTTCCTCTTCCTTGTCCTATCCTCCCCCTTACACACACACTTACACTAAGATGCACTACACTACCACATATTCCGGGAGACCGTTCGGGAGCTTAGAGCTTGTTCTAGCTGGGGCGGTGTCCCATTGGTGGGAGATACCTGGTTGAGGAAAACTTCGCTAGCCGACGGTAGTTCGGCGCCGGATCTCGCCATCCAGCGGGGGAAAATTACTGCCCCCTTCCGAGCAAAACAACACGCACTACACGTACGGGACTAATGAACATAGAAGTTGACGCGCCCGGAATCACTAACAATCAATCAGTCAGTTATTTGGGAATAAAAAAGAAATACAGTATAGTTCTTTAGAATACAAGTGCTTTGAACCGTCTTTCCCGCTTGTATACGCACGAGAGAAGTTTCCAAGGGGCAGTGGTTCCTGGCTCCGGAAGGCGAAGCACGTCGCCGCGCATCTGCGAACAGCAGGCCCTGGCAGGCCCTGGCAGGCCGCACTTCCCGGAAGGCAGCTGCTTTGGGAGAGCGGCCAGCCAACGCGCCCACGCCATTTAGAAACGCGCGATTCGGTGATTTTATCGGCAGCGGCTCTTCCGATACCCTCCACTTCATTTCAAAGGGGTTCCTGGAAGAAACGCTTGGGAGATTTCGTATCAGCGATTCACAGGAGTAAATGTTATTAGAACCAACAGTACGGTGCTGAAAGCGAATTCGATGAAATTCCCCACCCTGCCGTATGCCTTACTTATTGAAACTTTGTTCTTTTTATTTCCGATTTATGGCACAATGGTTGTCACCCTGCATTTAAATATCATGCTTCTCTTGCTGAGTTATATCAAAATGACATAAAAAATGATGTCTCAATCTCTGTGACACAATAACAAATATCCAACAATACACTTTTGTTCGTAAACGAGTAGCAAGTGACTTTCAAATCGGAAGTTGTCATGATTAAATTCTAATGGAAACTGGAGACTGTTGAACGAAATGGACAACCGAGTAACATGAGCCTCCATGAGGTTCTTTGCCGTACATTGATGTCATAGACATACTTTGACATGCACAGATACTGTAGAAAATATATTGATTTTCATTTATATAAGAAAAGGTGAAGAATTTTTTAGGCTTTCAGAGCTGTCAAAGTTGCTATTTCTCTTAAACAACTTATCGTGGGAGAGACAGTTCGTTGATTAAAAATAGTATTTCTCTCTCTATAGAACTCGTCAGTGATACTTATTGTTGATTTGATTTTAGGTTTACGTCACATGTTCTTAGCCATATTGTACATTACTACTTAAAAGCCTCAATGCCACTAGAATAATTCGTGTGTAAGTTTTTGAAATATTTCACACGTATTGTATGCATATTTTGTAGTTCAATGCATTTGTGAGCACAAAAGCTGCAAATGATCTTTCACAACTGTACAAGTAAAACATATGTCAAGTCGAATGTTTGAAAACGAAAGGAAAATGACTTATTATTCTATTCTCTCGATATACTCATTTTTATTTTTTCGTGAATTGTTTTGTTTCTGTTTCATACGATAAAACACGAATCAGAGTTAAATGAACTTGGACACGACGAAACTTATTAAGCCATTTGAAATGTGAATATACAGAGTAGTTTGTAGTTCCATTCTGGAACCCACCTACAAACAGCCACCTCTTGGAGCGTGTGTTACATCATCTAGATCCGGAATTGGATGAAGGTAGAAGTTCCTATATTGCTAATATTGTATTAACAAAAAGTAAGTCTTAATCCCTTGGGATTGTATGAAGAGAGAATGAGAGTCAATGTAATTTTCCATCATTTTTTAGATTCTGCACGGACCACCCGTTCTACGGACTGGAAGTAATCTGTAGAGATGGACGTCCAAAACTATTTACGAGATCCAAAAGATTTCAATTTTGTATATCGCCCTATAATAAAAAAGTTTCTCGTAATGGTAGATGGACATAAGATATTCTGCCTCTGAGTTATGCACAACGAATGCATTAGGAACAGCCTAGCATGTGATGCGGATTGCTGGTGCGCCTGCTGATTTTTTTGACATCTACAACATTATACATGTTTCAATTTAAACCTGTTTGATATATCCCAGGGTGTAAGTCACTAACTAGCAGTAGTGAATTTCTAAAGATCTTGTCTCTAAGGCGACGTTTAAATCATACAAAATTATGAAATTTCATGGCGCTTACGCCATAAATTCTTTATTACTTGTAGGTAGAAACATAATTGATTCGCGCCGTGAATCAAGAACAAATCAGGAATGAGTGTGTCCTGTAGAGTCATCTGCGGTGGAGTGATAAAATTACACTCCATTGTGATAGGATCAAGCCCGGTAGTGGGCGAGCGCGAGGGGGAGGCCGTGACATGCAGAGATCGCAGAAGGGAAGGGGGTGGGGCAGCGGCGCACGCAAAGGCACTGCCACTCACGCACGCACGCACGGGCAGGCTGCGTGAGACCTGACACGCACCTCCTGCAGCACCGCGCGCCGCGGCGCCCGGTTTCCGGCAGGGCCCCCCGCGGGCGGAGGGCTATCAATGTGCACCACAGATTAAAGCGAAGCGCTCCTGGGTTTCCAGGCATCCCCTTCGCGCTTGCAAACCACTAAAGGAGATATTTGTTACGTCATGACACAACACTTTATTATCTCTTTCTATCGCTATATTTCTTCGTCTCTTTTTGTGCCTATATCTGACATTCTCATCTTTAATACTCTCTTCATGACCAGTCTATCTCTTGCTTTCTAGAGCTCCCTTTATGTCTGTCATTTTCCTTGTCTCTCTCTCTCTCTATCTATCTATCTATCTATCTATCTCTATTTCTATCTCTCCCTCTCGCTCTCCCTCTCTCTCTCCCCCTCTCTGACTATCTCTCTCCCTGACTCTCTCTCCATGACTTTCACTCTCTCTCTTTCTAGCTGTTTTTTCTTCTATTCCTCTCTTCCTTGGTTGTCTTTTCGATGACAATACAGCTGTTTGGAGACGAGTTTGATGGGGGCAAAGTCTATTTGTTACCCTTCTTGGTGAATAGCAGACGTATCTTCCGCCAGTATGTGATGATAAAAGATTTTAAAAAAAATTATTGGATAATTCTTTTTCCTTTCATTCCTAAAATGTCCCAATTCACTGCGACCGTTCCTAGCTTGGTTTTATGTAAGGTAGCAATCGTCCCATATATTTGCTACGTCTCGCCCACCGTCATAGTCGTGCACCATTGACCATAACCTCCACATCGACCTTCTGGGAACTGAAACTATGGTTGCTTCGTGGAGCAATCGGTGCCGCAGGGGCCTCTATACACAACCGGAACTGCAAGTGCCTGGCCGATGTTTACTGGAGCAATGTAATAACGCTCTGGGCCTTCTTGGGGTGGAGTGCTCGTCCACACGGAAACTCGCCATGTTCTGGGCGTGTGAGGGGAGAATAGTTCGAGACTTGAGGGTTATTGCACGGCCATTCGCATACTTCCGCTCTTCACCTTCTTCATGAACTCCAGAGAGTGTTTCCAGAGGCATTGGTGTTAATTTCTCTGCAGTTTGCGAGACCAAACCGAACCAAAGCGAACACCAAACGGTATTTGAGGAAGTAAAACATTAGGACTGTTTCAACTGTGTGTCTCCTTCCTCCGTCGTATAATGTCCATATTTAAAAATTGATGCAATGATATTGATGGATTGATCGATTTTATTGAGTCCTATCTTAGCTATTTCTCAAAAATTAAAAATATGTAATTTACATTCTAATTTACATAGGTAGTTAGACAAATTTAAATTTTCACTGACTTAAATTTATATTGATTTAATGTTTACATATATTAATATGGAAAATGTGTTCCTTATTTAACATTTCACTTTCTATTATACTATTTACGCACTTTAGAGAAGATATTGTATGCAATAAACAGTGATTTTTCGATGAAACATTGATGATTTTTGACTTTGAAACACTGCTTCAGAAAAAAAAGGATAATTTTTACTCCTAAATGTTATAAATAGCTTTCTCTAATACATAGCGTGCTCAGAATCCACGTTTTGTGGGTTATTAATACCGAAAATATGTTTAGAACATAAAGTTCGTCCCCCCGTCTGCCCGTCCCCCAGTCTGCCCGTCCCCCCGTCCCCCATTCCCCCTGTCCCCCCGCCCGTCCATCCATCTACCCGTCCATCCATCCATCCATCCATCCATCCATCCATCCATTCATCTACCCGTCCGTCCATCTGTATCTGTATCTGTTTGTTTCATCTGTATCAGTAAGTCCGGTTGTATGTAAAACGTTGGCGGAACGGTAAGAATAATTTTTACCCGTATGGATATTCTCCGATTGATCAGTCAGATGTCGCGTCCTCTTGAATTTGAAACGGATATTCCGATTTTTTTTAGTGGTACATTACATGGAATGCCAGCGACATTTTCCAGATTTTTCACGGCTCCAAATTTTTTTCATAAAACTTCATGTAAGATAATGGTTAATACATTGAACTACATATTATATACCCAGTTTTGATGTATTCTATTGATTTTTCGAAAACTACACAAAGGTAATGGGCATGGAATATCTCTCACGTCGGAAGTATTTACATTACGAACATTTTCTATAACACAAGTGCTTGAAATGATTTCTTACGAAGTTTCTCAACAACTCAAAACTTCTCTATGAAAAGGAGCTTAAAACTGCGCATCTTTAGAAACGCTCAAATGACGTTTTCTCGAAAACGGCTCTATTTTGTTTTTAATTTTTTGTAGGGATAGTTACAAATGCCCCGAATAACACTTTTATTAAATGTCACTTTCATGTATTCTCAATTTATTCACAACGACTGCAATTTTTTTAAAAAAAGTTAATAACAGGAATACGTCTTACCTTCTAAAATATTCTTAAAGAATACTATTTTAATTGGCGCCGATTAATAGCAGCTTGCATGAAGGAAGAGGGAGAGTACTGGAAAGGAAGCCTAGACTAAAGAGACTAGAAAACAACCTAGTGCGAGGAAATCTGTGCCATTCTGTAGCATCACTAGCTTGATGTGTTTCCCGCGTTTAAGTAAAAATTAGCGATGCTACAAAGTAGCATGCACTTACTATTACAAGTTTATTATTCTCTCGAATCTGGGCCAACTTTTGAATTTCGCCTCAACCACTTCTCAGCGACAATTGTCACAAAAGATCTGGCCTCTCGCGATGTCTTTAACTCCTTTGGAGATATTTCGTATTGAGGGGCACTTTCGACGTATCTGAACATCACATAGGCGTGTCTAGATCCTGTCCCTTTCCATGTTTGCCCTTGGTATCCCTTGGCCATATCTCGGTGCTTGTGGTATTGTTCAGGGTGTAAGTATTCAGTTTCTCGATTACTCACAGACTGCAAACACATCTCACACACAGTTGCCAGTTAGGCTATGATACATTTTTAAGTTTATTGTGATGGAATATGATACGTTTATTTTGATGGAATGCGGCAGATCTGTCACAAGCAGATGTGTTTGTCGGGTCGACATAAAGTTTTCTTGAGTATTGTCACAGTCGTTGTTATGAGCCGGGGCCAATAGATCAGAATTGCACTTTTACGTCAATGAGAATAGATAGTTTACAAGTTCCTTTTCCCTTAAAGACATGAGGTAGAGCTGTTGCCATTGACACTACGTAAGAGAGTCGTAATACATCAATTTCAATAAATAAAGTAACTTTTTGTAAATAGCTTTCAGAAATAATTTATTTGTTTTTTCTCTAGAAAAAAAAGAGTTTTTCGTGTGTCGGCAAGACCAGGAAATCCATGTAAATTATCTGTCATATTCAAAATTTTCCATACCTGATTCAATAGAAATAAATATAAAATGTTTCTATTCTCTAATTTCTGAATATTTTAATTCCTGAAGTATAGTAGTTATAAACCTAATAATCTATCCTTGAAGCACCCACGTTTCCCACATTATGCGTAACTCGCAGGACTCTCTCTGAAACAAACTTTCTTATGTGTTTCGTTTCGGTTCCTCTTGCTTCTCCTCGTCAACACTCAGGCCTGGCGAAGTAAAAGGGCGTGATAGGTAGAAACACCTTTACAGGTGTACTCCTAGGTAAACAAGGCGGAGAAGAAGTAATAAAGATAAATATAAATTAAATAGAGCCGAAATGGGGAATATACTACAATGTAAGTCATCGAAAGTATATAGTATATACACAGTTATAGTATATAAGACATCGTCAGCGGCTCTTACAATAAATAATAATATTGGCCATGGCAACGCTTCTCTTTAACTTGGAAAGCTATCAACAATATTACAAGAAAACCAAAGTGCATTGTGTTTCACATTCACAATATGATTCCGTGTCTGAATTTCTATGGATTTCCCTAAGTTTTGAACCCACCGTTCGCCACCAGCCAGTTGTCAGGAAGTTCAAGGGATATCATGTGGAATTTTGAAACTTTTAATTCATTTTTAGAACTGCATTTATATAGATAGAAATGTTATTCTTATTCTATGATAATGGGTACAGAATACGTTAATGTGTGTTGTGGATTTAAATTACGCCAATGGGCCCATGATTTGATGTAATACATGTGAGACCAAACATTTGAGAATAAATAAAAGAATAACAATAATAATAACAGTAATGACAAATTATATACTTAAAATATTAAAGGGTTTTGCATCAAAAGAAGTTTGCTTTTCTACTCAAATTGTTTTCCTTTAATGAAAATATAGTGGCTCTTGGTTGTGTTTTCACATGTTCTTATTAACCAGTTTTACTTTGTATTAATAATTGATAGTTATTAATAGAATAAATGCTTATCAGCCGGCATTTGTTCATTACTTTGTTCAAGACAACTACCATATTCTTTTGCTCTATTTTGAGGTCCAAGCTACTGAAGATTAATCAACAGCACTCGTCTGTAGGTCGACTGACCGAAAGTCATTTTCGACTTAGCGTAAAATGTGAGTTTATATTTAGCGACGTGCTATCTAGATTTTATTTTCGATGATCAAGGAGCAACACTTAACTATGAGCTTACAGTGAACAGTGATAATATTGTTTCATAACTTTTAAACCTCTTGTTTCATTAGTATTGGGAATAAAATCGATTAAGAAATAAATATAGTATAAATCTTTGGCTTACTGGTGAGAGATGTTGGGTCGGGTTTTCTAGTCTTGGGAATATTGTAAATTGTAAAAATTTCCTAAAATTGGATTGATCATTTCACTTCTGTTAATCGTTTTTCTTAATTAAATAACCTAATAGATTTAATACATTCTTTTATTATTATTATTATTATTATTATTATTATTATTATTATTATTATTATTACTGTTATTATTAAATATACGAAAAATCCTTTACCATTGCATTTCAATGTTTCCCGTTTCTCTCAAGGCTTGATGTTTTTGCTTGTATGCTGACGATATTCCCTCTTTCTATTTTTTTTTTTTTTTTTTTGTAATTCAAAAATACGTACGCATTTTTAGCTTCTTCAAAACCTCTTTAAAACAATTAGTAGTACTTATTAATATTTCACTGATTTTAAACAATTTCTTTCCAATCCTCTTAAATGCTTAACTTGGTGAGTCGCAAAAACTAATTTCTCTAATGTTGAGTTAAATCTCATAGTGTTCAACTTGACATATTTGTGACTAATTTTGAATACATCCCTAACTTGAAATTAATAAATTTATACACACAAATGCTGCAAGGGCATTTCTTTTCTACAAACTCCTTCCGCCTTCACTTTTTCTGTCTTCTACGGGAGAAACCCATTACCCAAATTGCGTATTTCATTGAATCACCTCCTTTTTATTATGCACTATTGTAATAAAACTATTAAGTGGTCAGGCGGAAGAGTAGGCTAAATGGCCTAAACCTCGCCACTAATAAAAACGTTTATTTAATTTACAATCTGAAAAACATGAAACTATATTTTTGGGTTTATCGAGTTTCTGCATCGATTATAAGTAGTACTTTTCTGTAGTTATTTTTCTACAGCACTCGGCATTCGGTGACGGTTTCTACAGCATTCGGTGACGTAATCGCACAAGTTTATCTAGTAAAAATTACTTTTCAGTTAATATATAATTATATTAGTACGTAAAGAATGTACATTTTGGTGATATGCAACGAGGCTTCAAACGATCTTGTAGCAGAAGAAACAATGATTTGTGTTCTAAAAAGTTCTGAATGAAGTGACCTTGGAAGGTTAGGTGAATTCTGTGTGTAATTAGAATATCGTCCTCTGATAATTTCATTACAATTTCAGTATTCACTCTAACTTTCTGATAATGATTTCAGTTACATCAAGTGTTCCTTCTCACCTGCAAAACGGTTTTTGAATTTTAAGGAAACTTTTAAGGGTACTTTTTAAGGAAAGATGACTATGCGAAACGAACATTACGCACACTCTAAATTACTTACATCCTATTTATTAGTATTTGCTGGATTTCTTTGTAACCCTTTATTGAGGCGATATCAACAGCAGTTTTCCCTAAATTATTTTTCAATGTAACGTCAGGATCTCTCTCCAGCAATATACGCACTATATCCAAGTGGCCTTGAAACATTGCTGCAGTGAGAGCGGTTTCCCCCCATTTATTTCTAATATTGACTTCTGCACGGGCTTCTAACAGCCATCGAACTACCTTCTTAAATCCTCTCCATGCCGCAACTATCAAGGCCGTATTTTCATGATTGTTTTGCAAATTCACATCTGCGTGGTACTCCAGCAGCTTTCGAACAATTTCCGTGTCTCCTCTCCAAGAAGCAAGTATTAAAACTGTATCTCTAACATCGCCTGGCATCCTGCTATCCACGTCCGCGTTCGCCTTGAGGAGTACCTCCACGCAGTCGACATGTCCGTTCATGACGGTCAACATGAGGGCGGAGTGGCCCTCGGCGTCCTTACCGTCGACTTCAACGCCCGCCGCTAGGAGCGCCAGCAGCGCGCCCCGCCGCCCGTCCTTGGCCGCGTCGCGCAGCGCCCTCTGCCCCCGGTCGCCGGCCAGCGGCGCCACGCCCCCCGCCCGCAGCGCCCGCACGCACTCGGCGTCCGCGCCCTCCGCCGCCACCTCCAGGGCCCTCACGGCGTCCTCCGCCCCCGCGCCCTCGCCCGCGCCGGCTGCCAGCAGGGCGCTCGCCAGGAGGCACCGCCCGCCTTCCACCGCACGCGTCAGCGCCTGCTCCACAGCCGCCGCGCGGAACACTTCCGGAACTGTCTTAGCGACGGCTACGAGAACTTCAGGACTGGTGGTGGTGTTCATGAAGTGACCCACAAGCTCGGTTTGGTCGTCCATGTTTTGCACGCCGTCCAAGAAGAATCCCAGGCATTTCGAATTGTTCCCTGGCTGAGCGAGAACGTTCGCGGCGTCCATCTGCTGTTGTTGGGTCACTAGAGCCGCAAGGGCTGACACCACGGCGCATCGTCCGTCGCGAAGGGCCTGCATCAAGAAGTTACTCCCGTCGGGGCCTCGCAGGAGTTCAGTGTGTGCTTCGCCCAAAGCCGTCGCCACCGCCGCGCTGTGCGTGTGGTTGAGCGCGAGCAGGACGAGGTCGGGGCGGTCGGTGAGGTGCGGCAGGAGCGCGTGAACGCTCGCCACGTGGCCCGCGCGCACCGCCAGCTGCAGCGCTGTGTGGCCGTGCGCGTCGGGGAGCGCGGGGTCGACGCCCGTCGCCAGCAGCGCCGCCAACGCCTCCTGGCGGCCGTCGCGCGCAGCTTGACGCAGCGCCTCCTGGCCGGCGGCGCCTGCCACCTGCAAGGTCAAAGGGCACATCACGAGCAGATGAATCAGGAAGATACACGAGAGAGATTACAATGGATTTCCGTTCCTCTATTATTGTAGGAGAATACAATAAAAGTTTTTTATTGTTTTCCTACAACCCACATCTACGTGTAAAGCTTTGCTGGTATAAAACAAGAACAATCATAAGCTATATTTGTTTTTGACTTTACAAAGGACAAAAAGTAATGTGACATTTCATTACCAGCTGCAAGGCGGTTATGAAGCGATGAAAGAATATCACAGTTCAAAAATATCACAACCTCATTCACAGTTCCATTAATTTTTCATTCATATAATTTCCCAAGTTTCACTTCTTTCCTATCTTGTTTTAAAAACGTTTTGTATTACTTAGATATGAAAATAAACAATTTCATGAACAAGTCACTTTCAAATATATTCATACATAAACAAAAAATACAATATTCCTATCCATCCTCTTCATGGATGACTTTATTTTCGGAAATTTAAGAATACTGATCTGCTGTTAAACACATTATGATTTTTGTAGTACCCAAATATTACCCAAGTCTTGGTCTTCCTCCACAATATTTTGTTATATTCTTTTTTGGCGACGTTTCATCTTAGGGATGCGTGCTTCTTTTATATCCAAACCACACACACGCTATTCGATGACTATTCCTTTAACATGACAAAAGTAATGATTTGCATTGCATTTTGCTAATCAAAAACATACAGCGCTCTGTTTACACAATCGTCATTTTTCCAAAACTATCTACCATCTCTTACAAGCGATGTGCATTCTCCGCGTCTCATTTGGTCTGCTGTTTATTTTACAATTCCTAAACACCACTGTTGTGTACGAGGAAATCAAGGTGAAAGAACAGTTCTTTCATAAACAATTTTATTATAGCCAAAATACAATCCAAAATCTAGCCCAGAAATACAGCCAGGTCAAAAAACAAAGTTCCAGGAGATGTCCCTATTCGAAACAAAATTTACAGTCCGCCGGAGAATCACTACCGTAGCACTCACACGTAGCGAATTTTTGAAAGAAAAATCTTATTGCCGAGCCTTATTAACGAAAAAGTGGATAAATTTTGTTCCTGTATTTACTAACTGACTTCCTCTAATACGTTGTGTAATCAGAACCCAATATTTTGTGAGATCTTGATAGCGAAAAGTCCATTGACTACAAAACGTCAGACTGCCCGTCCTTCTGGCTACCGCCAAAAGCGATCGGCCAATTTTCTCCAAAATTGATACTCCTCAATTAAGTTAAAGGAACTCGTGGCCTTTTGTGTGTGAAACAGATATTTTGATCTTTGAGGGTAAATTTCGTGGAGCCTGAGAAAAGTTTCTTTTAGAATGGCTCCAATTTTTGTTATTATATTTTGTCCTCTGATAGTGTAAAATATTATTAAGAGAATTGTGCAGATTTAATTTTCGTTGCAATCTCTGATTGTTTTAAAAAATTGCATAACATTAATTTTTTCGGTGTCTTCCTTCAGCATTCAAGGTAGAGATTTTTCTGAGTAAAATTTGCTCATAAAAAAGCGGATTTGAAACAAATTTCTGAAGTATTGAAATTTAAAAATTTACAAATTATGCGAGATAAATGCTGTTTGAGTCGTATTTAGTTTTTAAACAAATGTGCAGACGTCATTTTGAAAGAAACTTATTTTAAAAAGCCATTTCTCTAAGGGAATTTCTGCAATCAATATTGTAGTTTTGCAATGATGTTTTCATGTTTTTGGAAATAGAGTTCGTCGATAATGGGATGTGAGTCATTTTCTTAAAGTCTAATCTACTCATTTTCTAAAATAATTTACTCGAGAAACATAATTAGTGAAACTTTGGAGCCGCTTAAGTATTAAGCTGTTTTAAGCTGTATTAAGCTGTTTTAAAATTGCTTATATTTCACGCAGAAATACGCAAAAATACTTTACGGCCAAAAGACGAAATAATTCATTGTCATCACATGACAGAAATTTTGAAAACCATTAAACAAAATTTAATCTCTATTTTCTTCTCGCAAATTGCTTAAAAATTTCCATAATATAGTTTTAAAACTTTTTTAGGTTACATAATTTCTTTTATGTAACTTTCATTGCACAAATTGAAATATTTCTTGGCCTCTTGATGCGCTCTGATTAGCAATCAGTGAACGTACGCCGCTAATTTTTGTTCACTCGTGCGTGGTTATTTGGCAATGCATGATGAGCTAAAAGGTTAGCACTGACCTCTTGGGGAGCCGCCTGCGCGATGGCCCAGACTTGCGCGGCGCCGGCCGCCGCCGCCAGCGCGCGCGCCACCTCCCCCGCGTCGCACAGCGCGCCGCCCCGCAGCATGGCCTCCAGCGCCGCCAGCGCCCCCGGCCCCGCCCCCCGCGCCGCCAGCACCAGCGGCGACACGCCGTCGCGGCCGCGCGCCGCGGGCGACGCCCCTCGAGCAGCCAGCCAGCCCGCCCGCGCCCACCGCCCCGCCCGCGCCGCCGCCAGCAGCGCCGTGTCGCCCGCCGCGTCCGCCCACTCCGCCCACTCCACCGCCGGGCCCCGCTCCACCAGCCACTCCAAGAGGGCCGGGCTGTCGAGGCGGGCGGCGAGGGCGAGCGCGGTGGCGCCGCGGGCGTCGCGGGCGCCGAGCGGCGCGCCCGCCTCCACCAGCCGCCGCGCGCTCTCCAGCTGGCCGTGTGCGGCGGCCGCGTGCAGCGGCGTGCGGAGCAGCGCGCCGCGCGTGCGGGCGTCGGCGCCCCAGAGGAGCAGCGCGGCCGTGGCCGCGTGCGCGCCCTCGCGTGCCGCCACGTGCAGCGCCGTGTCGCCGCGCGCGTCGCGCTCTTGGAGGCGTGCGCCGCGGCGCAGCAGCGCCCCCAGGGCGTCCGCGTCGTCGCGCGCCGCGGCCGCGTGCAGGGAGTCCCCGTCCTGGACCTCCTCTTGGGAGAGGCCCTGCGGCGGGGGGGCCGCCTGGATGGCCGGCGCGGGGGGGCTGGTGAAGCAGCGGCCCGGGGGCAGCGACGGGGGCGTGGGCGAGTGCGTGGTCGGAGCATTCTGCGCCTGCAGTTGGGCATGCAAGGCCTCCACGAGGGCACGGATCTGGTCCAGACTCAAGTCCTGTTTTCCCACCCAATCCGTAAGACTGTCAGCTCTTTCCGGAATTTTCATTCGTTCTGAACCCTCGGTGGTGTTAGACATAAGGAGACGAAGGAACGCTGCTACCAGCAGTAATCTTCTAGATGCGTACGGATACATATTGGAATTCTAATTCTAACGAAATTAAACAAAAAGTCTGCTAACAATTGAGTTGTAGGTTGTAGAGCACTTTCATTATAAAAAATAACACATATTTCCTTCAAAATCAGTATTTTTGTCACTAGTTAACGAATACTTCCAGCTTCAAATTCAGCAAAAAAATCAATCTAAAAACTCAGAGATCTCAATTTACAGAAGATGTTTAAACTAGCCTGTACGATTATGATGCACTTACACAGTTAAAGCTGAGAGACTTGTCTTCTGTCGTTTTGTGCTTTAGAACATCAAATAAGTAGGCAATGACTGAATCAACTTTTGTCCTCTGACGGTACGTACTGCGAAAGACTAGGACCTCTTGATGTTTATATTCACGTTATCTCTGTGGACTCTGAGTTGCTGGAAAGTAGGGGTCAAGTATATCTTAACGTCGGTCGATTCGTCATTGTTTATAGGAAAGAAGAGAGTTTCTGCGTTTTGTTGTGGATTTTTTAAAATATTTTTTCAAGCTATAATTTTCATAAATATATCACTTAAAATGATTTCTCCTTTGATCAATAGTATAATCTTCCGCTGACACCACGGTAATTTATTTGTATGTATATATTTATGTATTTATACATTTACGCATTATACATTCACGTATTTACGCATTATGCATTTACGCATTATGCATTTACGCATTATGCATTTACGCATTATGCATTTACGCATTATGCATTTACGCATTATGCATTTACGCATTATGCATTTACGCATTATGCATTTACGCATCATGCATTTACGCATTATGCATTTACGTATTATGCATTTACGCATTATGCATTTACGCATTATGCATTTACGCATTATGCATTTACGCATTATGCATTTACGCATTATGCATTTACGCATTATGCATTTACGCACTATGCATTTACGCAATTATGCATTTACGCAATTATGCATTTACGCATTTATGCATTTACGCATTTATACATTTACGCTTGTATGTTGTCATGGTTTATCACAAAGAAAATATAAAATACTAGGGAAAAAATATAAATTAAATATATCGTAGTAAACACGATAAGCACAACAATGCTTAACGTGTTTGGGAAAATGAAGAAATGTATTTTTTTGGAATAAACTTGTTGAATGGCTTTATAACTGTTCCTAGGCGGAGCATGTTTTGGGAAAACCCAGAGAAAGCACACAACAATTTGGTGGCCAATTCAAAGAGGCGAAGCCGATTCGAAGAAATATTCAAATTTTTACATGATACTAACGAGACAGATGGAAGAGATAAATTGGCCAAACAAACTGCATCCCATGATTGAGATGCTCAGTGATCTGTTTTTGTGATATTTCCCAGTCCACAACGCATTGTCCATTTGCATGGTTCCAGTTCTGGGCATCGAAATATTGTTAATACAAAGGCAGACATTGCCGGAGGGATAAAATAATATATCTTTGGAACAGTTGGAGGTATCAAATTGGTCCTGTGAGTAGTATTTGTAATGAGTTTAAATTTCATGCTGGTATATTTAATACGTTTTGAGTGAAATTGGTTCGTACGGACGAACTGTCAGACAGACAACAATTGATTTGTCGTGAGATTCGTTTAGTAATCGAATAAGTAAGGTGAGAAAGTATTTAAAATCTGAAAAATCGAAAACCAGACAGACTTAGGATTTATTTATATCTGCACTGATTTATTTTCATGATCCTGTGGATCACATTACATTTTGTAGTGTTAAAAAGAATATTTTGTTTACCTAAATCAATGATTATTCAAATGAGATTGTTTTAGTTAGGATTTAACCAAATTATTTTATTTTTCGTTTTGGAGCAAATTACTTTATATAATTTATCCAGTTACTAAGAATACTAGGAAATCACTCAAATTCAATGAGCAAACGGAAGTGTAGAAAAGAGTCTAATTATTTCATTTATAATCATGACTGTCAGTTTTTATGAATATCTGCGCCTTAATGAATGCAAAATATGAGCCATAGGGCAATGCAGCAGATGAACTTGTGCTTCTAGGAAGAAGTGACATATTTTTATGCTAAGGCTCCCAAACAAATAGTAATTGAGGAATGGTTACTTTGTTACGCATTGAATGTTTATTATCACGAAATAAGATAAATGAATCAAGAGCTCGCCAGCAAGGCTCTCGCGAGGGCACTAGGGGAGATACAGTTGGGTTATCGTCCATGACGCAATCATCAAAACGAGGCTCCCGAATGGGGAAGGATCTCGATCAGTCGGTCGTCAAAGGTTTCCTCGTTGGTGGCGATGCCCCGCTGGCGGACAGGCCTGGAGGAAGAAAAATACAGGGAGTGACCGAAAAGGAGCCAGCACTACTTTCTTTACCGTTCTTTGCTACATACGTGGGGGGGGGGATTGAAGAAAAAATTGGAGTTGTTTTTTAGTAAATAATTGTTTAAAATAAAATAATTGCCTATGTTTCACGCAAAATTATGCAAGAAATTATGATTTTCAAAACATTGAACATGACCTTATTCGATGATCTGATGAGCACGTCTCATTAAAGAAAAAAATATCTTCGTAATTGTAGTTGCAGAAAGACACCGAAAAATGGAAACTTTTGCAACTTTCGTAAAATCAAGGATTTCAACGAATTCTCTTAAGCCTTCTTTTTGCTGTCCTATTAAGGAAATTACAAAAAAAATGCTTTGGCCGGCGATAGATGGCATCTGGCAAGAGGATTGGGCAAGACCGAAAAGCTCTCCCAGGCCAAAGAAATCAGAAAACTCCCCTAACAAACGGGCCACGGATCGCGCGCGATCTCTCCTTCCTCTTCTTTGTGGTACCCTCACCCCTTACACTTGCACTACACTACCACACCGGGAGACCAGTCGGGAGCTTAGAGCTTGTCCCGGCCGGGGCGGTGCCCCGCTGGTGGGAGAGTCCTGGTTAGGGGGAAACCCCGCTAGCGGACGGTAGGTCGGCGCCGGAACTCGCCATCCAACCGGGGACGATCACCGCCACATCCCGAGGAAAACATACACAACACTTACTAGACTAATGACCAAGAGTAGTTGACGCGCCAGGAATCACTAACAACCAACCTAAACGGACATAGTCTTAAAAGCGACTCCACATTCTTCAACGAAAATTTCCCTGTAGGACGAGATTTTACTCTGCTTTAATATTCTTAAAGTAATATTTAAGAAGGCTTCCACTAGAAGGAAACCGAAAAATTGAAAACATTTTTTTAAAATGTACTTTTGGCGGTGACACATACTGGCTCGGAAATGGGGCAGGACCGAAAAGCTTGCCCAGAGCAAAGAAATTCGGGAACTAACTAGTATGAGAGAGTCCTTGCCATCTCTAGCACCACTAGTTTACTAACTGAACCCATCAAATATGTATCACATAACCGATAATTTTGGATTTGGAGTGATAGTCAAAAAGGACCTGTAATGGAATGAACGCATAAATATCATTAAATATTATTCTAGATACGTATCTCTGGTTTTGTTGAGTATACAAATTAGTTTATTTATTTATTTATTTATTTATTTGGTCAAAAACAGTTAAAAACTGCGTATGACGGGCTATGGGGAAAAGTGAATTGTGTGCACATTTTCAAAATTCTGTGATCCCTACACTAAATCATATACTACTTAAATTTTGAATTTTGAAAGGGAGAAAAAAAAACAAAAAAACTCCCATGTAATAAAATCTATTTTCAAGGATAAACAAGCAATAAATTTTGAATTTGAAAGGGAGAAAAAAAACAAAAAAACTCCCATGTAAAAAATCTATTTTCAAGGGTAAATAAGCAATAAATTTTGAATTTTGAAAGGGAGAAAAAAACAACAAAAAAAACTCCCATGTAATAAAAACTGATTTTCAAGGATAAAATAAGCAATAAATTTTGAATTTGAAAGGGGAGAAAAACAAAAACTCCCATGTAATAAAATCTATTTTCAAAGATAAATAAGCAATAAATTTTGGCTCTTATTACTTCCTGCCGCGACAACATGGAAACGATAATTTGAATAATTGTATTTCCCACTGAATTCTAGAAGACGTGCACAGAAAATGAAGTTACATTTATGTCCAGAAGTAAAACAAGGGCCATCTCAGCATTTGCTCAATGGATCAGGGAAACTGGACGAAAAACCTGATCGAGATGGGGGTCATTGACCCGGAAGCTGTAGTACAATAGTTGTTACAGGTTGTTTATACTCATTTATACAGTCCAAATGGTAATTAATGCATTATGTATCATTGTTAAAATTAATGTTACTTTTCTTGTGATGCTCAGTATAGTCTCTAATTGTATAGAAACAGTTATGCAGCAGAAACGATTTCACTGGTGATTTAAACTTTTCTATTGAATTTAATCGTTTAATGTCATCTGGCAAAGTGTTGTAAAATAATGTACATGTATTGTATGTGAATTTTTTGTAATGAGCTGTTGATACTGTCACCTGATGAATATGATTTCTACGTCGAGTGTTATAGTAATAGACTTCGGCATTTTCTGAAAATATATTCCCGCCCTTAAGCAAGTCATTTTTTACAAAAACCACTGATTCGTAAATAAAAAGACACGGTAATGGTAGAATTCCTAGATTAATGAAGATAGGCTTACAAGAATCACGTGGGTGGGATTTGGTTATTATTCGTACAATTCGTTTTTGTAATCTAAAAGTCTGGGAGCTATAAGATGTATTTCCCCAGAATATTATGCCATATCTCAGGCGGGAATGAACATTCGCGAAGTATACACAACGAGCAGTATGAAGGCTGACTGAATTTGCAAGAATTCTGAACGCGTAGCATAATGAACTTAATTTTGTGTTCAATTCATTTAAATGGACGTTCCATTTAAGGTTTGACTGAATTGAGAGACCTAAAAATTTTGTTGCATTAACATGAGTCAATGGTACACTGTTCATTTTCAATGGAGCACAGAATTGTTTATTTGAAATGGAAAACTGCATTAAAACCGTTTTCTTTTCGTTTACTATTAATTTGTTATTTCGGAACCAATTTGAAACATCTGATATTGTACTATTTACGGTTTCTTTATTGCAAAGGATGTTCGTATCATCCGCAAAGAGAACCGTTCTTCCGTTTCGAATCGTCGAGGGCATATCGTTTACGTAAAGTAGGAACAGAATAGGGCCTAAAATCGATCCTTGAGGAACTCCACATGCAACGGGCAAAGAGTCGGAAAGGTGCGTACGTAATGTTCCATCATTCCAGTAAGGTATTTCAACTTTCTGAGATCGTTGTTTAAGGTACGAACATAACCAATCTAGAGCAATACCACGGATTCCATATGAAGGTAATTTTGAAAGTAAAATGTCATGATCAATGATGTCAAAAGCTTTTGAGAGATCTAAAAATAATCCAATAGGTGCCTCGTTTTGATCTAATGATGAGGCGACATCTTTAAGAAAAGAAAATATAGCTGTTTCCGTTGATTTTGATTTTCTAAATCCATGTTGGCAATCTGAAAGCGCGTCGTGTTTAGTGAGAAAGGTTTCCATTCGTACGTAAAAAAGTCTCTCTAATATTTTTGAAAAAACTGATAGAAGAGAGATGGGCCGATAATTTTGAATTTCATTTTTGTTGCCTTTTTTGAAGAGCGGCTTAATTTTAGCTGTTTTGAAAATATCTGGAAACGTTCCAGTGCATAAAGATGCATTAAATATGTGAGTTAACGGGTGTATAATGGCATACGCACAAGTCTTTAACAAAGAATCTGGGAATTCATCTAAACCGGACGAATATTTATTTTTTAGTTTACCGATTATTTTGAGAATTTCATAGGAAGAAGTTTCGGAAACGAACATTGTGTCTAAAATTTTGGGTGCACTGTCTGTTTTTGAATTTTGTGCCTGAAGACCCTTAGTGAGATCGGCAGCAATTCTCGAAAAGTATTGGTTAAAGAGACTAGCCACTGTTGCCGGATCGTTGACATTTATATCGTTATATTTTAAAACAACATTCTCTACGGGTTTTCTAGTTGATTTGGTAGTATTTTTTATTATATTCCACATTGATTTTGTTTTATTATTTGAGTTCAAAATATCCTGATCGTTTTTCATGACTTTTGCCTGCCTTATGACTTTTCGTAACAATGTTTTGTATTTTTTAAAGTAGATAAGGAAATCTTGAGATACGTCATGACGTTTAGAAATGAAAGAAAGAATTCGCTTGTTTTTACAAGATGTCCTAATCCCTTGTGTTATCCAAGAATTGCTTTTCCGTGAAATATTTAATTTTCGTTTTTGAAGAGGAAAGCAAGTGTTAAAATGAATTGAAAGAGTTGAAAAAAAGAATTATATTTCTCGTTTGTATCAACAGTATTATAAACCGCTTCCCATGACTCCTGCATCAAGTAGTCTATGAATAATTTAATTTTACTTTTAGTAAACAATCTAGTCATACGTGTATTATTTATTGTGTCAGTGATCGCATTTCTTATAATGGTAAGAATTTGTGCATCGTGGTCACTGTATCCTAAATCTTTTGTTTCAACTTCATATCGAGTAGTAGTTTTGTTAATTATAATTTGATCAATTGCCTTCATCGAATTTTGTGTGATTCGTGTAGGTACATTAATTGTAATGTCTAAATTGAAGGAATTAATTAAATTGAGAAACTTTTCTTTCTCGAAAGATTCGACCAGAAAATCAATGTTAAAATCTCCGCATACAACAATGGATTCAAAAGAGCGATTGCTGACTTTGTTAAGTGTTATCTCCAGGTTTTCTAAGAACAAAATATAATCTGCAGTTCTCTTTGTTGGAGGTCTGTAAATGCAAAGTATTATCACTTTTAGTGAAGTAAGATGTACAACAGAAATTTCGAAAATATTTTCAATGGAATACACATTTAATTCTGCCAAGGGGATAGAATCAATATTATTTCTAACGTAAATACAAGAACCACCATACGTAGGACCTTTATGCGATTCTCTCTCTCTACAATAAAAGCCTGCGAGGTAAAAGTTTGGAATTTGGAAAATGCTAAGTTCATTAGGAGATAACCAATGTTCTGTAAAGCAAAGAACGTCCGTTTGATTTAGATCGCTCTGTAGAGCTGCCTCGATAAACTCAGTTTTATTTGAAAGGGACTGAACATTATGGTGAAGAATGTTTATTTTTTGCAAGTACCTACACGAATGTTTTTCTGCTGCATCTGACTGTAGTTGCTATATATTTACTCCATTTTTACCTCGAGTGCGTGGTCGAAGGTTGTAGTGTGTCCGGGCAGTGACAGGTTGTGAGGAAGATGGGGCATCAGATGAAGACGAATTGGTAGTGGGAATGGGAGAAACGGGAGTAGGTTCAGAGGAAGAGGCAACAGGGTTCGAAATAAGGGTGGGGGGTGGAGAACGTAAGGAAGGCGAAAGGGACGGATTTTTGGCAGGAGACTGCGTAGGACTGGAGTTGATGATGTATTGTGCAAGTTTGTTACTGACTGCATGTTTTCTAGCAAGGTTCATGTGAAGACCATGCAACACAAACACAAATCTTACAATTATTGAAACACAAATGAACACAAATCTTACAATTATTTTGAAAACAACACATTACTTTGAAACACAACGTTCTCTTTTATATAATTGTCAAAAGAAATAGAAAACGATCAACGGGCCTGTCAGATTCCTCAAAATGTTGTGCAACACTTCTTCACTGGTCAGAAAATTTAGGGAAAGTTGTACCATTGCTTCTCACCAATAATTATTTGATAATTTTCTTCCTCAGTTCTTCGACACTGCCTTCAAGTGGTTTCAAGTAGACACTTGAAAGAGTAGAAATACCTAAGAATTTCTCTTATAATTCAGTTCCTTATTCTCTTGAGTCTGGGCTACATTTTGGGTTTAGCCCCACCTCTTCTCAGCCTGTGTATCAGCGCGGCGCCTAAATCTGACGCCTGCGCCCAAAACCTAACTAGTGAAGAGCACCGTCGCGGTTCCCGAACGCCGCATAGACCTATCTCCCCTACCCTTTCTCTCTCTGTCTCTGTATACAGTATGAGTCGCGTAACTGTAGCATCTCCTGTAATTTTTGAACGGTTGAATTAATTTCAATGCAGTTTTCATGGAAGTGCATGAGGGAACGGGGCTAATTGATGTATGTATTTGTTTTCATTTTATCACTTGTATTTTAGGAGATATTGAAGTAACTTTGTTTTTAAAATAGAACTATATATATTTTTAGTCTATCATGAGCGTAAAAGAACGAATCCAATGTTATACATATTGTCATTTGTTAGATAAGAATTCTTTGACTGATTTTGATTTTTTGCGACTCGCGTTTAACGGGAATGTTAAATGTAACAGTCCGCCAACAAACGTCGCGCTCTCTCCGCTAGCACATGCAGAGGACGTTACAATATCCGTTAAATACGACTTGCAAAAAATGAAAATTACTCAAGAAAATGCTTATCTAACATATGGCAAAATGTATATCCTTGGACTCGTCATTTTACGCTCGTCATGATGAACTAAAAAATATGTGTAGTTCCATTTTTACTTACCGGGAGCGGTAGTTCAGTGCATCAACTGATGTCACTGCAGCGCCTCTAACCGGGAGGTTCTAGGTTCGACTCCTGACGGCGGCAGGATTTTCGACACTAGCTTTTCAGCTAGGTCGAATTCAGTCGCTGTCTGGAGGAGAATTCTAGCGGCCGGCTGCTCTGATCGATAGTTTTCCGTGGTTTCTCCGATCAACACTAGGCGAATGCTGGAGCAGTACCCTATCAAACGGGCCACGGACCGCGCGCGATCTGTCCTTCTCATTCCTTGTCCTATCCTCTCCCCTTACACACACACACTTACACTAACATGCACTACACTACCACATATCTCGGGAGACCGGTCGGGAGCTTAGAGATTGTCCCGGCTGGGGCGGAGCCCCGCTGGTGGGAGAATCCTGGTTAGGGGGAAACCCCACTAGCCGACGGTAGTTCGGCGCCGGATCTCGCCATCCTGCGGGGGAAGATCACCGCCATCTCCCGAGAAATAAATATTAACTACACGAACGGGACTAATGACCAGAGCAGTTGACGCGCCCGGAAACATGAATAAATCAACCAATCAATCCATTTTTACAAAACGTACTTCTATTACTAGTATAATCCAAGTGATAAAATGAAGACGAATACATACTTTAATTAGCCATGTTTCCTCATGCACTTCCATGAAATGAATTGAATTAACTTCAACTGTTCAAAAATTACAGGAGGTGCTTCAGTTACGTGACCCATCCTGTATACAGGTCCATGGAATCTCTTGGCACCATCTCGGTGCTTGTACCATTATTTCGGGCGTAGGAAGCTAGAGTCTCACATACACAGACGGACACCAACAATTTCCAGACAGGGCAAGAAACTCTGATTGCTCTCCCCACCACAAACACAACTAACAACATTAATGTTTTCCGCCGGTTTCAAATCTACAGCCTTAATGGTCTTCATACTTGGACTCACCTACCCCAACACTCTCACGATGTCAACTCGACTTTACTGTTTGTAAACGTGTTACTGTTCTGTAACTTAATAAAAAATTGTCTTAAGTAATAATATAATGAAAACTTACCGTTTTATACATACATGATCTTCTGGAGCTTTACTTAAATAAATGTATTTTAATTGCATAATATTGTAAATACCATATTCGTTTCCATCAACAATGGAAATGAAGTCACACTTATTCGCACACGTTCAGGATTTGTTGTTAACTTCATTCGTTAACGTATCTGGTAAAAAAAAAGAAAATCAGGCTTTAGTGAAAGTTGTAGTTTTGTAATTATTGGCTTACACGTTGGAATTGGAGTATGAATAACTCTAGAAGAAAACGTGTTACAACTCACGTCACAACCTTCAAAAGAAAAGTTATTACGAGTTTTCGGCACGAGTTCATGGCGTATGAACCTGCAAATCTTGAGATCGCTTCGTGGGAGTATGAATTGTCGAGTCTTTTCGAAATTAAACATAATATAATGATTACTTTCCATGCCACTTTCCACAAATCTTTACACTTATCTATCTATCTATCTATCTATCTATATATATATATATATTATATATATATATATATATATATATATATATATATATATATATATATATATATATATATATATCTACATATATAAAAAGAAAGTCGTGTTAGTTACACTATTTATAACTCAAGAATCAGCCGTACCGATTTGGCTGAAAGTTGGTGAGCAGGAAGCTTAGGGCCAGGAGACGGACATAGGATACTGTTTATCCCGTTCGACAGCGTTCCTGTGTGAGAACGCACGTTTTCGCGTGATTTCGCATCTTAGCGGTCATTGTTGCCTGTGGTAACCCACTGTTGTAACGCCGCACTGATAACAGAAGGCGATAATGATAGCCGCCTTTCGTTCGCCGTTATCTATATATATAAAAGAAAGCCGTGTTAGTTACACTATTTATAACTCAAGAACGGCTGTACCGATTTGGCTGAAAATTGGTGAGCAGGAAGCTTAGAGCCAGGAGACGGACATAAGATACTGTTTATCCCGTTCGACAGCGTTCCTGTGTGAGAACGCACGTTTTCGCGTGATTTCGCATGTTTTCGCGTGAAGGTACTTAACTGAAGAGTGCAACCTATGCACCAAAATACAGGAACAATAATGAATGATTAATCTACTTAATTTTTTTATTTGTATTTTCTAATAAAAAATTTAACTTAATAAATTCCAAAATCTGCTTATTTATTGCCTTTAACAGCCGGTTCCTATGATTACAGCTTTGTATTTCTCTCTTAAACAAAAATCAATTCCAAAAAAACGCTCTGCTACGTAATAGATTTTTTAATTATCTATTTAATATCAGAACGTTTTTTTGAAATTCTTCTTTGTTTGAGAGAAAAACACAAATCTGCAATTGCTTTATTATCACGAGTGCAACAAGGATAGTACAGTTTCTCACAGTGAGTGCGACGCGAGAAAAAGATGGGACCGGCTGTTAAGGCGGAACAGAGTTCGCCGGGTCAGCTAGTATATATATATAAAAGAAAGTCGTGTTAGTTACACTATTTATAACTCAAGAACGGCTGAACCGATTTGGCTGAAAATTGGTGAGCAGGAAGCTTAGAACCAGGAGACGGACATAGGATACTTCTTATCCCGTTCGACAGCGTTCCTGTGAGAGAACGCACGTTTTTGCACGTTTTCGCGTGATTTCGCATGTTAGCGGTCATTGTTGCCTGTTGTAACCCATTGTTGTAACGCCACACTGATAACAGAAGGCGATAATGATAGCCGCCTTTCGTTCGCCGTTATATCTATATATAGTCGTGTTAGTTACACTATTTATAACTTAAGAACGGCTGTACTGATTTGGTGAGCAGGAAGCTTAGAGCCAGGAGACGGACATAGGATACTGTTTATCCCGGTCGACAGCGTTCCTGTATGAGAACGCACGTTTTTGCACGTACGCAGTGCAACAAGAATAGTACAGTTTCTCACAGTGAGTGCGACGCGAGAAAAAGATGACCGGCTGGTAAGGCGGAACAGAGTTCGCCGGGTCAGCTAGTATATAGATAACGGCGAACGAAAAGCGGCTATTATTATCGCCTTCTGTTATCAGTGCGGCGTTACAACAATGGGTTACAACAGGCAACAATGACCGTAACATGCGAAATCACGCGAAAACGTGCGTTGTCACACAGGAACGCTGTCGAACGGGATAAACAGTATCCTATGTCCGTCTCCTGGCTCTAAGCTTCCTGCTCACTAACTTTCAGCTAAATCGGTACAGCCGTTCTTGAGTTATAAATAGTGTAACTAACACGACTTCCTTTTATATATATAGATAACGGCGAACGAAAAGCGGCTATTATTATCGCCTTCTGTTATCAGTGCGGCGTTACAACAATGGGTTACAACAGGCAACAATGACCGTAACATGCGAAATCACGCGAAAACGTGCGTTGTCACACAGGAACGCTGTCGAACGGGATAAACAGTATCCTATGTCCGTCTCCTGGCTCTAAGCTTCCTGCTCACCAACTTTCAGCCAAATCGGTACAGCCGTTCTTGAGTTATAAATAGTGTAACTAACACGACTTTCTTTTATATATATATATAGATAACGGCGAACCAAAAGCGGCTATTATTTTCGCCTTCTGTTATCAGTGCGGCGTTACAACAATGGGTTACAACAGGCAACAATGACCGCTAACATGCGAAATCACGCGAAAACGTGCGTTGTCACACAGGAACGCTGTCGAACGGGATAAACAGTATCCTATGTCCGTCTCCTGGCTCTAAGCTTCCTGCTCACTAACTTTCAGCTAAATCGGTACAGCCGTTCTTGAGTTATAAATAGTGTAACTAACACGACTTTCTTTTATATATATAGATAACGGCGAACGAAAAGCGGCTATTATTATCGCCTTCTGTTATCAGTGCGGCGTTACAACAATGGGTTACAACAGGCAACAATGACCGCTAACATGCGAAATCACGCGAAAACGTGCGTTCTCACACAGGAACGCTGTCGAACGGGATAAACGGTATCCTATGTCCGTCTCCTGGCTCTAAGCTTCCTGCTCACCAACTTTCAGCCAAATCGGTACAGCCGTTCTTGAGTTATAAATAGTGTAACTAACACGACTTTCTTTTATATATATATAATATAGATAACGGCGAACGAAAAGCGGCTATTATTATCGCCTTCTGTTATCAGTGCGGCGTTACAACAATGGGTTACAACAGGCAACAATGACCGCTAACATGCGAAATCACGCGAAAACGTGCGTTGTCACACAGGAACGCTGTCGAACGGGATAAACAGTATCCTATGTCCATCTCCTGGCTCTAAGCTTCCTGCTCATCAATTTTCAGCCAAATCGGTACAGCCGTTCTTGAGTTATAAATAGTGTAACTAACACGACTTTCTTTTATATATTTATATA